>JABSTQ010009941.1:0-263734 GCA_013358835.2 Ixodes persulcatus
ACCACGGACGTGAGTTTTGCTGCGTAGCACAAATCTGCGATGCACCCACATGGTACGGAGCGCATCCCGCTGTTTTGTGCAAATCTCTCTAGCTGAGCCTTGGACCCGTATCTTTCCCCTTTCGCTGGAACGAGTGAATAGAGCTCTGCTGATTGGACTATCCACACCGCATTCGTTCGATAATGCATATTTCAACGTTAATCGTCTATTTTGTTCTTCTGTCGAACTGGGTGATTCAATAAATGAGGTGAATTTGTTTGTATGAGGACTTCTAATACAAATAGAAGCTTACTTATTTTTATTTTCTACGTATAGTCTCCCAGCACTGTCACACACTTTTCCCATCTGTGCACAAGCTTCCGTATTCCCTCAGCGTAAAAATCTTTAGACTGATGTCTCAGCCAGTCGCTCACAACACTTTTGACTTCATCGTCACTTTCAAACTTCGTGCCTCTCGTGAACGCTTTCAAGGGACCAAACAGGCAGTGGCGTCACGAGGGTCAGCGGCACCCGGGCGCGGGGGGGGGGGGGGGGGGGGGGGGGTGGTCGCGGCGGGCTCCCGCCCCGGGTGCCGCTGACCCTCGTGACGCCACCCCCCCCCCCCCCCCCCCCCCCCGCCCGCTCTCGCGTGTCCCACCGCGACTCCGCCACCCTCCACCGCTCTCGCGTGGCCCGCCGCGACTCCCCGCCCCCCCCCCCCCCCCCCCCCGTGGCCCGCCGCGACACCCCCCTGAGCGCTGCACCCGGGCGGTCCGCCCCCCCCCCGCCCCCCCCCCTTGTGACGCCACTGCAAACAGGTTAAAGTCTGAAGGGGCAAGGTCTGGGCTATAAGGGGGATGAGGGAGCAGTTGCCAGCCCAGCTCGTTGATGGTCTGCACCGTTAGGGCTGCTGTGTAAGGCCTTGCGTTGTCATGATGCAAGATGACTCCTTTGACTGATGACCTCTGCGTTTGTTCTTCATGTCTTTCTTGACCTGCCTCAGCAGTTACAGTAGTTGGCACTGTTCACAGTGCTTCCTTTTTCAAGGAATGAAATGGTGATTGGGCCTTGCATATCCCAAAAAACGGTGAGCATCACCTTCCTAGTGACCGCTGGGACTTGAACTTCTTCACTGGAGAGCATGCGGGCTTCCACTCCAGGGACTGTCGTTTAGACTCAGGCTCATAGTGCCAAAACCATGTCTCGTCAGATGTGACCATCTCCTTCAGAAACTCATCACCATCCTTCTCATAGCGGGAAAGACACTGCTGGGACAACTCGCCCCTCCTCTGTTTGTGCTCCGCAGCAAGCATCTTTGGCACCAACATGATGCGACCTTCGAGTAGCCAAGGTCATCATTGACATTTTGTGTGCTGTCCCCACAGATAGCTCAAAGTCCTTGCAATTTCATCCACTGTCACCCTTCTGTCAGACTGAATGAGGTCATTGACTGATTCGATCACCTCAGGAGATCTCACTTCTGTAGGCCTCCCAGGCCTGTCTTCATCCTCAACACTGCTCCGTAGCCCACTTGTAGACATTTTTTTGGCCGAAACATGTGGCACCATACACAGTTGACTTTCTCCTATGAATTTCAACGGGTTTGCACCCTTCAGCAACCAAAAACTTGATAACTGACCGCTGTTCAATCCTGGAGCATGCTTCTTGGTCGGCCATCTTTGTTACTCGGTAAAATTCTCACAGTTTTTTTGGTTTTTTTTTTTAATCTGCATAAGAAATTAAATCCACGTGGAAAAGTAGTAAAACAATTAAAATAACAAAAAAGTAAGCTTCTCTGTATTAGAAGTCCTTATACAAACAAATTCACCTTATTTATTGAATCGTACAAGTCGATCGCCGCAGCCATCTACGCTGACAGTGCGGTGGAAGCTACGTGCTCGTTGGACCAATCATACGTCGATATTAGCGCCACGTATTCATGCCCGTACCCACGCGCAGAGGGCGGGATCAGACGACGAGCGCTTGGCCTCCCACAACACTGTGAGCGTAGGAATGAGCAGAGCAGTGGCGTCACTAGGGTCAAACACCTGCATCCGCCCTTGACCGCCGCTAATATTATTATGATTATTATTAGAGTTCTTTTAGATCGTTCCGATAACGATACTTCGCTGACGCCTTTGCACATGCATCGCATTGTGTGGCAACTTGAGCTTAAGTCCGTCTAAAATCCATTGATATAGCGGCTTTCGGTAACGCTCAGCAAGTTTCTGATATGAAGTGTGTTTATTTGCACTGATAAAAAAAAAAAAAGTTACTTAACGCATATTAGTTAATTATCTGAGTTGACGTGGTGATGACGTCCAGCAATCAAATTACACTAACACCAAACGCTTAACAGTTTTATTTTTAATAATTGAAAACAAGCGTGTTGGTGAATTGATGAAACATCGGGGACGGGGACGGAAACAGGACCAGGACTTCTTTCATTGAGCCAAAAAATAGAATGACACCAATATACACCAACTCATGTTTGGATGGATGGATGGATGAATACGGCTGAGCCCTTTGGATCGGGCGGTAGCTTACGCCACCTAGCCATTTTGTCTTACCCTTTAAGCTTAGAATATTTAAATGTGAAAACTATATTCACTCCGTACTGAAAAGAAAGTGAGGCTATAAATCCCCCTTGCCATCAGTTAATAAGAAAATGCCTAGTTTTCTCTCGCTTTCTGCCACCATTCACTTAATCTTTGCTTGGTAATCTCTACTGTCTTGAAATCCACTTTTCCTTCGCTGTCTCTAAAACCCAATGACCTTATTAAATCGATGTTGTCTTCGGTATGCATAGGGTGAAGCCCTTTACTGTAGAGTATCAAGTGCTCAGCCGTCTCGTCCTCCTCTCCACAAGCAGCGCACACTGTGCGCTGCTTGTGGAGCGGACGCCACCGGCGCCGCGCATGCGCGATGGGGGTGTGGGCAAGAAGCTCGCCGTCGCCCATAAACAAAACCATTGAAATGCGATGTTGTCGGCGTCGGTGTGAGTCCCCCTGCCCTTTTTCGCGTTCGAATTGTTGATTCTACGTCTTTCTGGCGATGACTGACCACTTGAGCGGCGTCAGCGAAATTAACGAGGCTCGTTACACCGCAAAACTTGAATAATCTGACATGCGGCGATCCATTCCGCGTGGACGCCGCAGAATGTACGCTAAAGCCTGATTCACATGATGAGATTTCGCTCGCAATTTTCAGTAGCGACGTCGCTCGGGCTGCAAAAGCGTGAACCGTAGCTGAGATGGTCGACGTCGATACTGAAAATCGCAAGCAGAAGCGAACCAATTGAATCAGGCATAACAAGTCGGTGATGGCCACTGGTAACAATGATCAACATCTCCTTGTATCTACTGTTTACGTCGAGCCTGCTTACCAACCTTCAACCTTAAGTCTTTTGAGGCCTGCAATTACTTCTTATCGCAAGTACCGGGCCCATGTTTGGTCTACGGGCCGGTGTCCTCTAAAAGAGCAGACGACAAGCAGAAACGTTTGAAAGAGCAGACGACAGTTCGAACGATCAGGCCGCCGTTTGAACTTGAAGATGCACTAAACGTAGTCCGCAGGTGGTCCGTACAACTTGACGATTTTCCGGCGTTCATGTTAGAACAAAACAAATGAGTCTGATGACCACAAGTATCTGTGAATTCAACCCAAAGTGCTTCCCGCCCAAGCAATTGTGGTCCGACGGCGTCTCGTTTTCCCTTTTCACGGCACATATCCACGTTCTCGGACGAACCGAGCACGTGAAAACTGACCTTCAAACCTTTCTGGACTCTTTTGGTACAGCCCCAGTCGACACATTTTAACGAGAAGTCAGGTTTTGGTCTGGTTCCTTTCAAAATAACACAGGAATACACGTCTCACATGGGCCCTTCCGCCCACAGCCCCGGACCGGAAGTGCGTCCGACGCGCCACCACCGCGCCGTGACGTAACAGAGATGAGTTCGTGTATAACACCGCCCCCCCCCCCCCCCCAAACGTTTCACCGTTCTCGTAGAAGGAAAGGGAAATCTACTATACATTTTGAAAGTTTAAAAAAGCACTAGCGTCACGACGATGTATCAGTAATCAAGTCATCTCTGGTGGCTTAGGAATTCGACCTCTGTCTTTGTCAGGGTTAATGAATGTGCAAAAATATTGTTGGCACCTTAGTGCTCAATGAAAGAAGTCATGTCTCCGCTCCCGTCCTCAATGTTTTACCTCTTCGTGTTTTTGTTTTTTTGTTCTGTTTTTTTATTGTACGGTGCAGTATTACGGTGCAATGGCGGCGGGGTGTGATCAGGCGAGGGGAGAAGGGGCAAGCACTAGGAAGGCTGGGTGGGGAGAGAAACCTCCTCTTCTCTCTAACGTTTGTTGTCTAGTGCTCTGCCTTCCTCCCCTCGCCCTCCATTGTCCTCCTCAAGAAGGTAGGGCAAAGGAAACAAAGGCCGGAAAGGAGGAAGCAGACGGAACGCTGGAGAAGAGAGGGGGAAACCGTCTCCTCTATTCATCGTTCCGCCTGCTTCCTCCTCCCCGGCCTTCCATTCCCTCGCCCTACCTTCTTGAGTTGCAACGGACTATAGTGCCTAGTGCTCGTCCTTTCTTTCTTCGTCTGACGTTGCCTTCAATTTTCTTTGCAACTTTCTTCACTGCTATCTTTCTTCCTGGTTTGTTGCCATCTTTACTTCCAACCTTGTGTGCACTAGCCCACTCAGCCACCGATCCCCCAGGGCGACCTCCTCTCCAGCGTTTGCTCTTCTAAAGTCGAGAAAGGTGGGAGGAGCTTTACCAAGCAAGAAAAAAAAAAACTATTTTTGGATTGACAGTTATATCGAAAGTCCCCCATATCAGACAATTTTAGAACGACTGAAAGCGCGTGAGTGCGCTACAGTTACCACTCGTGCAGCAGGCTCAAGGCCGCGGCAACGCGAAAACGCGGACGATGAAAATATATCATCCGCGTTCTCGCGCTCCCGAGCACCCTCCGGATCACGATACAGCGCGATGCGATTGGATCCTAATCATTTATTTTTGATTGGCTTTAAGTCTGCAGTGCCCTCGAGGTGGGAGCGGACAAGGAAACTTTTATTTTTGAATCTGTTACATTACCCCGACCTCCAAATCTATCTTCACTTCCTACAGATCAACTTCTTCGACAAAGAGAAGCGTCCCAAAGAAGCGCAATTCGGCGAGGACGGCTACATCAGACGCTACGTGGGCGTCCGTGCACTCGCCAACCTGCTGAAGCTGGCGGTGATCAAGCGGCTGGGCGCCCAGTGGGCCGGCCCCAGACCCCGCATCGAGATGTGCCAGCTGGCTTTCTGCCGCCACTGCGAGGCCGAGGGCCACCGGACGGGCCAGTGCCGGGCCTTCAGGGGGTGTCCAGAGGCGCCAGAGGATTCCCCAGAGCCTGCATCCTACGTGGACGACGTGTAGCACAAAAGCGTGCGCCCTCCACAAATGCTCTGGGCCCGATGACCGATGCTTCGAGTTCGTGTAATGCGCAAAATGGCCCCCGCAGAAAAAACAATATATACATATTTTTTCCTTGTTGCGGATATTAATTAACTATGTTATTGCCGAGCGCTCTGACGCTGTCCGAATGCAGTACGAGTCGCCCGGACCAGAGGGCAAAGTTTCAGCTAGAGCTTGCCGTTATCCGATCATCAGTGATTTTGGGGAATTTTCAACTTTAAAACAGCAACGTGGCACAGCGCTCAACTGACATAGCCGATCACTGCGACAGCGTTCGGATGGGGGCTCGTGTTCTCCCGTCGCCGTGCATTTGATCAGCCCCTGCTCAGCACAAAGGCCCAAGTGGGTCAAGCTCTGACCACTTGAGCATAGTTGTAAACCCGAGACTGGGGATACGGACAAAAAACAAACAGAACGACACAGACGAAGTCAAATTTCCACCAGCTAGTCTGCACCCTCACCATTACTTCTGACGACTGCTTTCACGAGAGATTCGTCGCGTCTCACCAACAACGTCACTCCGTTTATTGACAACCTATTTTAAATTACGCAAACCAATCAATTCCACATGCCTTGTGTTGGGTAAACGCCGAGCTTTGGAGGAAAGCAGACTTTAAAGAGTGCCATTGAAAGGTTCTGAAATCGCACTTGGTCCCGCTAGTGCTACGTTTGGGCGGAAACTGGGCGTTCGGTGAGAATGTGACGCTGGCGGTTGGAATAGAATGCCGGGCGGGATTTCAAACGGACCATCTCAGGACGCTGCCGCGAGATGAGGGACGCGATAACTCTCCCCATCAGCGCCCCCAGAACTTTTGTCTTGGAAGGGGGCGGTTAAAATTTCCTCTTTTTTCATGGCTTTTTTTTTTTTTCGCTGGTACGCTTTAGAGCGAGGTTTTATTTCCACTGCGCGAATTCATTTTCATCCCATCGACACGATTGCATTCTTTGGTATGTAAATTTATTTATCAAAAACTGTGGTTTTACATTCATGTAGTGCAGTAACCTTTGAATTTCTCCATCATCGCACCCGCGTAAAATCAGGGGCGGCACTTAAAGGGTCAAGTGTTGTTTTAAAGGTCATTTTATGTTTATAATTATAATGCAATTAAATGCAAAGATCACATGGCCGCTTGTTCTGGCTGAGAGTTGAGGGGGTGAACGCTGCTCGTTTTTCTTTAATTTTTTTCTGGGACTTATATTGCGTGGGGTGAAAAACGAACGCGTGTGTCATAGGTCATTAATGTCAGGGATCCGTTCTAAGCGGTATTTGCGCAAAGTACAAAAATTTTTGCATCGCCCCTTTAAAGTGGCTTGCTGCACCATCACTTACGTTGGTCACATGAGCATACCCAAATTGGATTTCACGATTCTCCAAACCGTTGTCTTATAAATTAAGTTACAGACAATCTCATTCAATCGCATTTATTTTTCCTTTTTTTAATGTATGTTTATTTTCTACGCGTTGTGCGGCCCTCCACGGCGGCGGATCTATTGGCGCTCACAGGCGGCGCAGGTTCAGGTTCTGCCGCGCCCTACTTCCTATATCATGTTACCGCCAAGGTTGTAGGCTGATCTGTTTGCAAAGTCGTTCCGGTTGCTTGCTTTACGTCACGTAGACAGACGCTATACGCCGGCTGTTGAAACAGGCACCGCGAAGCATGTTACAGGGTGGCGCACCTCGATCGCTCCGGCCCATGGGCATTTTTGGGTGGGTTGTACGAAAATGTATTAGGAATTTTTCCTTCAAAACTACCGTCCACCTCTGTGCTATCAATTTGTCTTTTCCTGACCACCCCGTAGCATTTTTACGCTTTTTAATAATAACAAAATTGTGAAGAACGGGTATGTGCACGCCCCATTTATGGCAACCGCGTTAGCGTCAATTTGGCCATGTTTCTCGCTTTATAACTTAAAAGCCACACGAATATTGCATCATGTTTTTGCAGACTGTGTTAGTATATATTGCAAACGTTAATGTATTTATTTTATTTATTTATTAATACTGTAGGTCATTGAAGACCCATACAGAAAGTTTAAAGAATATTAAAGATGGCCTTTTTTAAAAATGATTTTCAAAATGCATTTTTAGTTAAATGCCCCTGTGTGAGCAATTCTTGTAAATTTCTCCCTCTAATCAGGACAATATTTCCCGCAAAAATTAGCTATATACAGGCCAACACACTGGCAAAGTTTGAAGACTTTAGCTTTTATAGATACGGAGAAATATATTCTTTAATCCAGAGCGTTTTTGCGCAACGTGCCATGTTTGCAATTTTTTTTTTTTTAATAAATACCCTAATACTCGGTGATTAATACTCTTCGTCCATTCTTCCCATGCCTAATTTGTCAGTGAATATTTCTAGACCCATAACCAGAACAGTTTTCTGGGGGAAGCCGCCCGAAATGTCAACATCGCGCGATACGCAAAATGCGCACGTGACTGAGAGGGTGCTTCCAAATTTTTTTCGAAAAGACAATTTTTTTTTTTCCCGAAGACAAGGATTGGTTTTATTCTTCTGGGCATAAAGCCAGCAAAACATATTTTTTTCATCGAAATTAAAAATGGTCACCGGACATGGTTGTTCGACCTTATCTGAAAACGCCCAGTAGCCGATGCACAGATGCCACTCGTCCACGAGATCACCGATGAACACGAAGCCCTTCTTGCGGCGGAACTCCTGCAGGAGCCAGTTCACGTCTCTGTGCCGATCATTCAACGCCTGGATCTCGGCACTCTGACTACGCTGACACTCCAACGAAGAAAACCTGTTCTCCCGCCTCGGAAGGACGGAAGAAAAGGCCATCTGCATCGTCAAACTGCGTTCAAAAAAAAAAAAAAAAAAAAAAAAAACGCTCCAGGGCAAGTTAATCCCGCTTGCTAATGACCACACAGGAAGAGCAGTCCGCGCACGGCATTAACGCAAGGAGCAAATGCCTCCGAGCACACGGCAAAACAATGGGAGGCAAGACCGTGGGTTCATTGCTGCGTGGACGGAGAGAAGAGGGGAGGAGAAGTGCCTCTGTCCACGCAGGAAGTGACGTAGTGCGCCGGAACTGACGTGGTGCGTGGATGGATCCTTATCTCCTCCCGACGTGGCTACATCCCCGCGCGTGGATGTAGACACTCCCTTCTAGGGCCTCCTTTCCAAGAAACACTCGACCCCAGGGGCAGCAAACTGTTTTCGAGCCCAGTCACTGGGTTTGAGGCTAGCCTGTCACCGGCGTCCCTGCTAACCCTAACCGAGTGAACTGCGATTTCGATAATCGCAGCCTGCGTAGGCGCAGTTTCAAACACTGCTGGCGGCTAAATTCTCGTCTTTTCCCGTTGTATTTTGTGTTTCATGGTCCATGTATTTTCCCGAGGACATTGAGAAAGCAAGGACAGATCGAGCGGGTTTGTAGGGATAATTAAATTTGAGGAAGAAAACGAGAAGGGACAGACAAACCCAAACATCCAACTGGCAACAACATTTATTGACACCAAGAGTTTGCTTATATACAGGAAAGCAAGGGGGTCAAAAAGGGTGGAAAGAAGGAGCACTATTAGGGAATTGTAGTAGACCGTTTTTCTCCTCCGATACGGTATCCCTGATACGGTATCCCATGCGCACCGCCAGCCTTATCTGCATAGTTGAAGGTCTTGTGGCGGATTACGGAGCGCTATCCGGGTGCTTAGCGGGCTGCGGAAACGGTCTACTACAATTCCCCATTTTGTCAAAATGCTGTTGCCAGTTGGAAGTTTGTGTTTGTCCGTCCCTTCTCGTTTTCTTCCTCAGGTTCACGGTTTGTGCTCAAGTTTAATCATTGAGAAAGCATTGCACAACATTAAAAAAAGCAAAAAAAAATGGAAATTATTTTTGTTGAGTACGTGCGCGACAGAACGAATGCGACTGGAATGTTAGTTGTCATTTTTTGTTTTTACGATCAGTTTTGACGGCGCCGCCCGATTAGCCGCGTGTCAAACGAAAAAAGCGCTTAGCTGTCGAAAATAATTTAAAACAGAAGGTAGGCGAAAGGCACGTAATTTTCACGCTCACAAATAACGTGTTTCCCGATGAACAGGACACGGACATACAAGGTAGCGAGTGTTAACATTCGAACAATATATTGTACATACCACACGATGCAGCGTTATCTGAAAAGGATTTACTTGAGAAAGATCTCAAATAACACAGTCACAGTCTACGACAGTCACATCTTGACGATCAGACGGAATCCAAGATGACTTCGCTTTGAAGCACGTTTTGGGGAGAGTTTCCTTTTTTCACAACAGCACCAAGGCAAAGGAACCAACGCTACTGACCCGTTCCCCACCCCGGACGCGTATAAGCAAACCATATCCCGTACAGCACCTGGCCACGCCCCCTTGTCACGTGACATGACGTCACTTCTGCCCAAGCAAATTGTTATGTCACGTGACATGACGTCACTTCCGCTTTAAAACGAAACCAGTTGTTTTATTGGTTTGCGAATTGTCACGTGACATGACGTCACTCGCGCCGCTGTGGTACGGTAAACATGGCGCCCGCCGCCGCCTGAAACACGAAGCCTACGCGGTCGATCATCGATGCAGTCGCGGCTGAAGCCAGAAACGCTTGAAACGGGAAGCCCACGCGGTCGACGCAGTCGCGGCTGAGACGCTGTGAACGCGGTGACGCGAGGGACTCGTAACGTTTCCGTAGCCCGCTAAGCACCGGAATAGCGCTCCGTTATCCCCCACAAGACCTTGAACTATGCAGACAAAGCTGGCGGCGCGCATGCGCAGCTGCGGCGTTTTCTTCACGGATACCGTAGCGGAGGAGAAAAACGGTCTACTACAATTCCCTATTTTTGGAGATGGCTGAGGATTCTACGCGGATTATCTCTGGGAGGGGGGAGAACAATCGAACTTTTGTTCAGTAAGCTTCTGCGCATGCGTACACTCCCGCTGTCGCCGTTTTCGAAGGACACCGGGACGCGGTGCCCTGCGAAAATGGCGACAGCAACACTGTCAGCATCTATCTTCATGGGTATTTAGTCTATTTTGACGCTTCGTTTTTTAGTATCGGTAGTATGGGGTATATAAAGCACTGAAAACCGATACAACGGCCCGATGCCAATGTGTTTTGACGGGCGGAGGTGAGGCATGTTGGGCTGCTCTTCTATGATATTGAACCATGGTTAAAAGCGCTAAAAAGACGTACACAAGATAGAAGACAAACACGGGCGCTACTATCTTCTATCTTGTGTACGACGTTTTAGCGCTTTTAACCATGGTTTAATACAGTCAATACCGACTAGCCCAACAACAAGTTCTTCTATTATAGTTCCCAGACAGCACCCCAGACGGCGCTCGATAAGCGCGACACACATGGACGGCAGAATCGTCCCATCCGACAGTCCGAACGCCGCTCCGAATTGCCGCACGCGACAGTTTGAGGCACACGCTTCCGACCTTGCATGCGACACGACGATCCGTTCGGCTCCGCCCAGGAGATCCAAGCACTCCAGCAGAGATCCGCGTTCATAGATCTCTGGTCCCACTCCAGATTGACGGTTTAGCTCGCACGAGCGAAGTTGGGAGCTCGTTCTCGCTAGCGCGTGCATTCTTTGCCGGGGCCATTTGTTTCGAATGGGTCAGCGGGATCCACGCGTCCGGCTTCCCGTCGCCCGTCCCGTTTTCTTATTCGTCCCGCCAGACCCAGTACGTCATCATGACGTTCGCGCTAGCTGTGCTGTCATTGGCTGGACGCTTCCGTCAGTCCGTCCGCCGTGCGCAACTATCTGGTACGTTGGACGCAGGCCGGATCGCCGACGTCGCCGATCCGACGTCTATTTTTCGGATCAAGCGCGAGACACATGCGCGTCAGTATCGTCCGATCCGACGTCCGATCCGACAGTCCGAACGCCGCTCCGGATTGCCGCACGCGACAGTTTGAGACACACGCTTCCGACCTTGCATGCGACACGACGATCCGTTCGGCTCCGCCCAGTTCCGGCATCACCATAATCACTGTGCGCTAACTTCGCCACCATGCATGAGCGCTTCAGTGCGTCATCATGACGTTCGCGCTAGCTGTGCTGTGATTGGCTAGACGCATCCGACAATCCGTCCGCCGTCCGAAAATATCTGGCGCGTTGGACGCACGTCGGATCGCCGATCCGACGTCGGATCCGACCAAATTTTTCGGATCAGGCAGTCGTACTGCCGGATCGGACGTCGGATCGGATGGATTTTTCGCGCATGTGTCTCGCGCTTCAGGCAGTCGTACTGCCGGATCGGACGTCGGATCGGATGGATTTTTCGCGCATGTGTCTCGCGCTCGAAAAAGGTGAAAAAGGTCCATTGTCATTGTTCTCAAAATCGCGTCGAGGGCCGTTCGACGTCCTTCCCCTCCTTCGTTTCCCGTGAATGTTGAGCAAAAAAGCTTGAATGGCCAGGCTAGGGTGCCTACATGTTTCCGCCGCTCCGCTGTTTAGGGTGGCGACAACGTTTGTGATACCTGCTGCCGACAAACCAGTGTTGCCTACCTCGTTACCATGGCAACCTCCGCTGTTTTCGTCGACCATTTTGTCACACTCGCCGGTCGTGCGCTCGGACTACGCCGCTAATCCTCGTTAGGGCTAGGGAGCGCTCACCGCTCTCGTTCCGACGGCGAGGTTTCGGCGTTCAATGCCGGTCTGTTGCGTTCCGTTTTGTCGCGGGAACTCGCGTTTCGATAAAAGCAACGCACACTTTCTGCTCGCAACTTCAAAATATGAAACACCCGAATGGGAGAGCGACAGCCACGACGACCGCCTCTTATGAACGGAAACGGAAGTGGCCTCACAGTGTTGCCGGTCTGTCGAGGCTACAGAAACTCAACGTTGTGTACGTTTAGCGAAATAAGAAGTGGGAAAAAATGGCGGTGGGAGAGGATCTGGGAAAGGGTAACAAGAAGTTGGCGCCACCCTAAAGCGGAGCGGAAACATGTAGGCACCCTAGGCCAGGCACTTACCAGCCCTATTTCTCACAGCGGGAGATAAGTTATAACCATGGAGAATAGAAGGGTAGGAGAGGGCATGACGTCAGCCGCGTAGCCTCCACAAGTCATGCTCCCTTGACGCCTCGCCTCTTTCTCATTTTCCTCCTTACTCTCCTCACTTATCAGCCCAACATGACCACATCACGTGACCGTAGCTAGCCTTCGATCTGATAAAACTTACCGACGGAGCGCGCGCAAGGGAATCCTCCTATAGACGTTTCCACTGTTTACAAAAATCACAGTCCACACGTGTTAAATCACAGTCCAGAACGCGCACGTTCGTCGCTTCGGAAACCGAGCAAATCACGCGCCATACGCACGAACACTGAAAATGGAACCTGCCAAGTGCCCTTTTTTGGAAAGGTCTATACAACCAACCATTCATCTCGCACGTGACATTTCACGCGCACCAATCGCCAGAGAGATCTGCGGCCACGCTGATATCGTTTAAACTTTTTATGACTAGGCTTCACCAATATTGCAACGTGCCCCCTCCTCGCGAGCTCCTTGCTCTAGGGCACGTCTCGGCGGCACAAGCTCTCGTGCACTAAGGGCTGCCGCCAACGCTATGAGCTCACGCTTCTAGCAATCACTGCGGTACAGCATAAGGTGAAACGGAGTATAGTACTTCTAACCTGGGACCGGACATTTCATCGAACGCCGTTTCGTCGAACGCCATTTTATCGAATGCCTTTTCATCGAACGCCGTTTCATCGAACGCCGTTTCATCGAACACCGTTTCATCGAAGCCGTTTCATCGAACGCCGTCTTATCGATCGCCAGGGTGGCATTCCCGCTTCCTGAAGCTGGTCGGAGGTGCCCATCCCGGGTTCTGGAAGTTTTTGACTTGCATCGCCGCAGAACATCAACTGACGGAAGACAAGCTGGAGGCGATGCTGAGTTCCCAAGAGCCTCCTCGCCAGAAGAAGGCCACAGCGGCAAGAAATGAGCAGGTCCGCCTTTTTTATGAGAACCGACGAAGCATGGCTGTGGGGGACTTTTTGAGAGCAATCGCTCATCATTTGAAACGGTGAATGGCTATCGCACGAACACATGAACCCCCGAAAGTTTTCAAATAAAATTTGAAGTGGTGTACTTACTTTTGACTTCATTGAGTCTTAGAACTAAAAAAAAAAACAATGTTTCGTTGTAATTTCATAAATAGCACCCCAGCTTTAGGTACTGCAAGCTTCGGGCAGTAAAAAAGTATCAATAGAAAGACATGAGAGGCTAGGAGGCTCACATGGGTAAAGTTGTTGCGCCTGCGCAAAACCTAAGTCGCCTTCTGGCCTCCATGAGTTAGAGAGCGCTCTTACCGGGAGTGCGACTTTTTATTTTTTTGTTACAGTACCCTCAAGGCCCATCGGGTAATACAGAGGGGGTGAACAGATAAGCACAATATGCGAAACAAACATAAAAGTCGGTACAAATACCCTCATGGATTACTTGCATCAAAATAAATTGTAACAGCTACAAGTTTGAACATTAAAAAACCTGACGATAAAATGGGTGAATGACACGACAATGCACTCGATCCGTGCATAAAAGAGCATCTTTCACATTTTTTATATAAAAGACATTTGATGAAACGGCCGTCAACGATTCGATGAAAAGGCGTTCGATGAAACGTCCATTTTTTCGATGAAACCGCGTTCGACAAAACGGCGTTCGATGAAATGTCCGGGAACCCTTCTAACCCCCTTGGAGATAACACAAAAAGGGTACGCAGCACGCATAAAAAAAAAGTGGAAACTTTCAAGAGGGGCCAGAAAACGTCGAATGCAAAACCGCAAAAACGTAGGTAGAGAATCGCGTTGAGAGTGGCAGAAAATATCTAGCTGATAGAGGGCGCGAAAGTCACACAAGCCGCGTCAGCATCAGCAATATGGCGGCGGCCTAGGACCGAGGACCGTTTTTTGGAAAGGAATATATCCTCTCTCTCTTCCTTCTGGCCAAGCAGAGAGGGAAGATGGTTTCTTTGTGTCGACGTCAGGACAGATGATAACCCGCGCCGTATCTAGGTCACAGCGGCTCAATGGACGAACAGGATGTGGCTGACGTTTTGGGTGTCGAACGGGTGCAAGGAGGTTATAATGGGCAGGAGGTGGCGTCCCTGTCCCCAATGCATAGAGCGAAGTGTAACGGAAGTAGGCGTGGCCACGAGCCGCGACGAGCATTTCTTGACCAATGGGAAGCCTAGTGAGTGGGCGCCGCCATTAATTTCGGTGCAAACAACCGCGTTGCGATGACATTTCCGTGGCAACGCGATTGTGTGCACCGAAAGTAATGGCGGCACCCACTGTTATTTGAAACAGCGCTTAACGGGAGACTTTTTAAACCGGTATGGTCGGAATTGGATGAGATTATTATAAACGAACGCCTGGTTGCCCAGCAGAAAGTAAGTGACTAAAGTTGAGACGCTCTAGACGACGCACCGACTGAATCGGTGTCGAACAGGCGAGATTTCGAGCCCAACACTTGCCTGACCAGTAGGACTAGGAAGTCGGCGTGTAGCGGACGCTCTCGACACCGCGCGACCGCGCCTGGAGCGTCGTCTCGAACGAGTCGTCGTAGCGCGGCTTTGGAAAGCGATCGCGAGTCAGTCATCGTAGGCACGAACGCTGAGAAGGGCATCGCGGGTTGAGAAAGCCGTACAAATTCTGCTTCGAGAAGATGTTGGTTTCACTCCGCCGTGATGAGTATTCGGGTTCGCATCGAAACATATTATGGTGCGCCGATCGAATCGAAAGCCAGCCGCGACAGCGAGCAGACGAAGCAGACCGCAGGCACGGAGCAGACGTAGCCTAAGCCTAACGACCGAGCGGAGAGCAGACGATGGGAGCATGGTTGAATTTAGTTTGGATGAGAGAGCGTCGGTGCGCGGGGCAGTCTGGGATTGGGTTGTTCTTCCGGCGTCGCTGGGTATGACTAGAGTCACTAAATAAAGCTACGCTTTCAGAGTACCGCATTCCTTTTCTTTGGCACTTTGCCGACAATACAGTCGCTCTATTCAACAATATTCTGGTTCGCTGCGGCGGCATTGGACAGCGGCAGTCACGTGAGTCGCTATCATCATCATCGCGTTTTTTCAACGCCACCATCTTGGGTCCAGCGATCCGCTGCCTGCTGCTGTTTTACTGTTTACTGCGCGCGCACGCCGAAGTCCGTCGCTCAGCACGCACTTTTTCCTTCTTATGACGAGATACGAACAACACGACCTTGATTCGTTGCCACAGCTGCGGCTACGGCAGCTGGCGCAGGCGACGGCTACAGCTCGGATTGGCTTAGCTACAGGCACCCCTCCATCTGCGCCGCGGACCCAAGATGGCGGCGCCTGACGCGCTTCAGGCGCGTAGTTTGGGAGTTTCGGTACTCTGAAAGCGTAGCTTTATTCAGAGCCGTTTATTGAGAGAGTTTGGCCATACATTGGTTTGAATAGGCGAGCATCTCGGGCCAACCACAGGCCGCGAAACAGCCCCTAGCGGTGGTCGCGTGCTCTAAATTTGTGCCACGACTATACTTCGTTTCACCTTATGTGCGAGCGAAGGCAAAACTGGAAGCGCGAGCACGGAAGCTCCGTGCGTTCAGGCTTTGCTCGAGCGCGCGAGCTGGGGAGAAATGCAAAAAGCGCTGGTCTCGCGCTTCTAGCTTTGGCTTCGCTAGCAGGTAAAGTGAAACGAAGTATAATTTGAGCCGTGCCGAGCGGAACTCCGCGTCTCAAGACGCTCGCGCACCCCACCCTTTGCACTGCTTTCTTTCAGCCAGTCTCAGGACGCTGTTCTAGCAGTGCAGACAAAGGCATGGGGACGAGCGCGTGGCTTTGGAAAGTGCCTCCTATGCACGAGGTCTCGTACAAACAATAGCGTTTCGCTGAGCTAGGTTCACGCGCCTGTGCCTTTGTCTTCACTGTCGACATTTGTGAGATGGAGTAGAGGTCTCCTGATTGGTCGACGCTGTGTCACTGTCACGGGTGTGCCACTAGAAGGAAGGAAGAAGAAGAGAAGCAACGGGGCTCGAGGGAGAGAAGCGGTCGGGATCCTTTGGAATCGGCCGGAGCTTCCGGTCTCGGCGACGCACCGAGCCAAGGAACGAGGTCTCGGCGACGCACCGAGCCAAGGAACGAGGTCTCGGCGACGCACCGAACCAAAGACAAGCTCTCGGCGACGCACCGAGCAAGGAACGAGGTATCGGCGACGCACCGAGCCAAGGTACGAGCTCTCGGCGACGCACCGGGCGAGCCTGGGCTACGCTCCAAGGAACTGGACTCAGCATGGGACATCGTTCCGCCAGTCCGGTATCCGAGCACTGAGCCCCAACCCCCCAACCACGTGCAAGTGTCCGTGAGTGGATCGACTGGGGACTTATCACTGAGACGGGGACTTACTTATGCACTACTTCTAGTTATCTTTTTCTTTCCTTTCTTCTTCTTTTTGTAAATATATATTCCTTTATTCTCATCCTTCACTGGCCTTCTTGTCTCTACTGGCTCCGCGTACCTCCCCGGCGTGACAAATTGGCGAGCCTGCCAGGATCCACCATCTTTCCATACACTTAATCACGCCGGTTGGGTGCGGACGAATCAGTGGAGCTGAGTTGGACGTGATGGATACACAAAGTTTGATTGCGGCAGGAAAAGAGTTGGGCTACCAGGGAGCCGAGCTTAAGAAATGGGTGGAGGAGGAAAGAGAGAGAATTAAAGAGGAAAGAGCCGAGAGGGCACGAGAGCGTGATGCCGCAAGGCTAGAACGAGAAGGCGAATGCCTACGATTAGATAAAGAACAAGAGGTACTTCGACTAAAATTAGCTGTACAGCAAGGCGCGGCGGCCAGCCAGGAAGGAAACCATAATAACGGTGAAGGAGAGGCAGGCGGACAAGCACAACGTGGCAGTCCGCACAAGTTAATCCCTCAATTTAAAGAGGGAAGAGACGATTTGGACGCCTATCTGAAGCGGTTCGAGCGAACAGCAACCGGACTAGGATGGCCGCAACAGAAGTGGGCGACAACTCTTAGTTTGTGCCTGACCGGGGAAGCACTGACGGTGGTGGGGCGGCTGTCTCCCGGGGACGCGCTGGATTACACGCGAGTAAAGCTGGCCTTACTGCAGAGGTTCCGCTACACAAAAGAGGGGTACAGGGAAAGGTTCAGAGAGGCAAAGCCAGAGGATGGAGAAACAAGGAGGCAGTTTGCCGCCCGTCTAGCGGGTTATTTCGATAGGTGGGTAGAGATGGCGGAAGTAGCAAAGACTTTCGAAGCCCTACGTGATGCGGTCTTGGTGGAGCAGTTCCTAGTAACGTGCTCTAGCAAGTTATCAGTATTCCTCCGAGAGCGAGAATGCCGAGACCTGGACGAAGTGGCATCAAAAGCAGATGTATTTCTTGAGGCGCAGGTTCAGCCCGGCACCAGCAAGCTCAAAGGTGACGAGCCAGCTAAGAATTCGAATGCGGCATCGCCCGGAGATACAATAACTAGTGCAGGCAGAAGAGGTCTTGCGTTGCTTTATTTGCAACAGGATCGGCCATAAAGCTGAAAACTGCCGCAGTCGTCCGCCAATGCTTCAAGCCCCGAAGTGTTGGAACTGCGGTAGGACTGGGCACCGGGCCGAAGGCTGTACGTCCAAACCAAGCGACAGACATCAAGCGTCATGCTTGTGGGCTGACCCACGGGGAAATAAGTCAACCGAGATCGATGACGGCTTTGTTACGCTCAGGAATGGAGAGAAAATACCCGTTGTCAATACGGTAGTGGGACACCCTCTGAGATTTCTAAGTGAGAATTTGCCAGTTGTGGAGGGATATGTGGGTGGCCGCAGGGTATCTGTATTGAGAGACACTGGCTGCAACACGGTAATAGTTCGCCAAGAGTTGGTCCCAAAAGAAGCGTTGACAGGAACGCTGAAACCGGTGTGTCTCCTGGACAAGACAATAAGATATCTTCCGGAAGCTGAGATTATGGTCCGCACGCCATATTTCACAGGAAAACTAATCGCAAAATGTGTGAGGGATCCTCTTTACGATCTGGTGTTGGGCAATGTACCACCGGTACGAGACGTCAACGATCCAGATCCAAATTGGGACTCAGAAAAACAATCGAGTCAAACTGGTGTAATCGTGTCCAAACCTCTTGATGAGAAAGAAAATGGAATGAGATTGGATCATGCGAAGCAAGCCCAGGTAACGTCCAGACAAGCGACTTTGTTGGGAGATGGCGAAGAAAAGTCCTTAAACACATCAGGAGCGGTGCATGCCAAGACGGGTTGGAAGCAATCGCTACCACCGCCTCCCGAATTAAGAGTCCCACAAGTTTTACCCTTGCGTACCACCTCAGAGGAGCTGCGAGGAGCGCAGAAAAATGATTCAACTCTGAATAAATGCTTCGACAGCGTCGGAAAGATCGTCCAAAAGCATAGAGGAAGGACGAAGTATGCATTCTTTATGAGAAGCGGGGTGTTGTACAGAGATTGTACGTACAGCTCCGGTAGAAGAACGGAGCAGTTGGTGCTTCCAAAGAACTTAAGGCAAGCGGTCATGGCGATGGCTCATAATGGTTTGAGGTCAGGGCACCAGGGAGTAAGTAACACTGTGGGGCTAGTGGCAGAAGAATTCTTCTGGCCCGGAATGCAAAGTGACGTCAAAAGATACGTTCGCTCGTGCGCCATCTGCCAGAGAATGGTGCAAAAAGGAAGAGTGGGCAAACCACCCTTAGGGACCATGCCGACGATTGCGATGCCATTTCAAAGGATGGCCAGTGACCTCATCGGCCCCATCGCCCCAAAATCAAGCTCCAGAAAAAGATACATCTTGACAATAGCGTGAAATGGGACGAAGAGCGGGAGTGAGGGAGCATGAAGCTGCATGCAAGATTACGATTTTTATGTGGAGTATTTCAAGGGGTGTGATAACGTCGGCGCAGACTTTTTAAGTCGGACTTAAGACGAGAACCAGGTTTTCGGAAATGATTCTTGGATTGTGTAGATGCATTGGTTTTTTTTTTTTTTTTGTTGTCGTTGGGGGTGGTGTAAACTAATCTCGGTGACATGCCAGGGTCGGGGTCCTTTTTTGTTTTTGTTTTGTTGATATATATTGTGTTTGTGTGTGTGTGACTCAACCGGAAAGTTGATCTTTGTGGCATGAAGTTCGTCGTGTGGTACATGTGAACTTGAACAGCGAACCAGGTGTAGCCAGTGAGCAATGCTGCAGTGAATTAAAACGGCCAGAGCGCATGCGAGGCGCGCGCCGTTCCACGGCATCAAGCAGAGCCAACTGAAGACGCCAGGAAGATAGAAGATCTCAAGGCGATCTTCTCAAAAGTGGGGAGGCAGTGTCACGGGTGTGCCACTAGAAGGAAGGAAGAAGAAGAGAAGCAACGGGGCTCGAGGGAGAGAAGCGGTCGGGATCCTTTGGAATCGGCCGGAGCTTCCGGTCTCGGCGACGCACCGAGCCAAGGAACGAGGTCTCGGCGACGCACCGAGCCAAGGAACGAGGTCTCGGCGACGCACCGAACCAAAGACGAGCTCTCGGCGACGAACCGAGCAAGGAACGAGGTATCGGCGACGCACCGAGCCAAGGAACGAGCTCTCGGCGACGCACCGGGCAAGCCTGGGCTACGCTCCAAGGAACTGGACTCAGCCTGGGACATCGTTCCGCCAGTCCGGTATCCGAGCACTGAGCCCCAACCCCCCAACCACGTGCAAGTGTCCGTGAGTGGATCGACTGGGGACTTATCACTGAGACGGGGACTTACTTATGCACTGCTTCTAGTTATCTTTTTCTTTCCTTTCTTCTTCTTTTTGTAAATATATATTCCTTTATTCTCATCCTTCACTGGCCTTCTTGTCTCTACTGGCTCCGCGTACCTCCCCGGCGTGACAGTCACAAATTTAGTTTACGCTCTAAGCGTGGGGGGAATATTCGGCGCTGGCGGCGGCCTTTGCTCCGCCTATTGTCCAAACTCTCCTAATATACGGCTCTGGCTTTATTTAGTGACTCTAGGTATGACTAAACTTTAGGTATGACGTCATGCCGGGTCCTGCCCTATTTAAACGTCCTTGAACGGGTGGGGACATAGAGTATGTGGGTGGGGAGAGCGCGTTGTTTTTTTAGACACTCTCGAACCCAGTCGCGTATCTACGCGGGTGGCAGCACATATTCGCCGAAAAAAAGTTGACCGATCCAGAGGCACTCTATCTGTAACCGAAGGTGGCGAAACAGAGGAAACACTTCGCCCGCTTCCAGTAAGGTTTCAACTGGACCATCTGCATATCTGCATTGAATGCTTGCTCAGTGCTCAGTCACACTGGTCTGTGCTTTTCCGTTTTTCGCCTAGGTCTTGCGATTGATATCGCCATGAAGGGAGTGCTGGTTGGAGATGACCACCTGAGCCGGATGGACCGAAGTCGCCTTCGGTTCGCGGAAAATGTGGACACCTGCACATTCAGTGTCGATGGCGCCACCGCTGAATCCCTGCTGGCGAAGATACGGGAGTGGAACTTTGTTCCCTTGGACTTTGTCGTGGTGTGCGTGGGGGGCCAAGATTTAAGTGACGGCAGGGACTTCGCAGACATCCGCACCGACATCCTGGTATATTATCTATTTATTTGTGTAGATATTCTTATAGGCATTCCGCGCAGGAATGTAGGGTGGGTAAATGTCGCGAATTGGTCTTCTTTTGTAGGCTCTCCTGGAGTTCCTGAAAGGGGCACTGACAACCCAAAGTTCGTATTTTTTTTTATTGTCTAAAATGATGCAAGTTGTAGTCACAGACACGCAAAAAAAACCGCATCGCGAAAAAAAATTTCCCCGCGCGCGCGTGCGCCTTTTTATTTTTGGCGTTTAAATTTCCCGCGCTCACCTCCTCGCTTCTTTTGATCGGTGACGTCAAAAATCAGGAAATTTAGAAGCTTTGTAGGCGACATTTCTATAACATTTAATAACGGCAATCGTAAAACATGTTTTTTAACGCAATTGCCAGCGCACTACGGCCCCTCTTTCTGAAATACCAGAAATCAGAGTTCGGTGTGATGTTGCTTCCTAGATTTGTACCCTCCCTCGGAAAACTTGGCGGCGGTCGTCGGCGAGCAACACGGCGAGTGGGGAAAGAAACCGGTTCTTTCCCGCGCCGGCGTGATATCACCTCCATCTCGCTTGGGGTTGCCGCGGCAACGGCGGAGGTCTAAAAAAAAGTCGAGTCGCAGGAGACCGCAAAATTCGACTCACTGTACTGGCGCTGATCGCGCGGGAACTTCAAATTCGGCATTTGGAAATTGTTTTTTTAATTCACAAATACTGAATTTTCAAGTTTCGAATTTTGAGGGTAATGTCCCGGCACCGTTTTCAATCGTTTCGGATAATAAAAAAAAATATGATTTTGACGTGTCAGTGCCCCTTGAAGACTGTCACTCCGGTGCTGTTTGTGTTCAAAGTACTGCCTCGCGGCGGGGCGACTGCTGAGGCCGAGGCGGCACGCCGGAAACTGAATCGCGTGCTGGTGAGAGCCGTGCGCGAAATGGTGGACGTCGTCATCATCAACGCGGACGTGAGTTTTGCTGCGTAGCACAAATCTGCGATGCACCCACGCGGTACGGAGCGCATCTCGCTGTTATGTGCAAATCTTTCTTGCTGCGCCTTGGACCCGTATCTTTTCCCTTTCGCTGGAACGAATGGACTCTGCTGATTGAACTATCCACACCGCGTTCGTTCGTCGAACTTCATAGTTGTGTGTACGTCAACCGAAATTGCATTCCAGGATGGCTGCCGCCATGTTTGCGTACAAGTCGATCGCCGCAGCCACCTTCATTAGAGTTTTAGTAGATCGTGTCTTAGGGCACGCTATTTGTAGCGGGAGCTCGCGCTGCCACTTGAATGTGCGCTCTCAAGCACGCACCCGTAGAGATAGCGGGCCTTGGAAAACGATCTACTAAAACCAGTGTTGGACAAAATACTCGATAAAAGTATTTAAGTTAAGTTACTAAATACTTGCTTCATAAAGTATTTAAAATACTACTCAAGTTACTTTCACTGTAAAGTATCTTGAGTAGAGTACAAATACTTAGAAATGTATTTCAGTTACTTTTGAAGATACTTCCGCATTGCTTAATTTGTATCGACGTCATTGACAACGACAATTATGCAGCTCCGCAAATCTGGGTTACCAGAATGGTTTATTAGCACGCAACAACACAAAAAAGGGGAAAAAAAAGTATCGTAGGGCTATTTTATGCAGTCCGCTATAAAGAGCAAAATATTGTCACGAATGATAAAAGATGAGGCAGCGAATTACTGAAGAAACTAAACGTTTAATGGGGCGAACTTGTTCCCAAAACAAAATAGAGAAAGGCTAGCGTTGCAGGCGTCGATGTCGGCGAAACAGCACGATCGACCGCTGGGGCGAGACTGACTCCGGACCGCCACTCGGAGCACCTTGTGTACCCGCGTGGGTTTCTGGAATATTCGGCGTAGAACGTTCGGCGCGTAGAACATTCGTAACTCGATCAGACGACAAAATTCTGGAACTTACCAGAATGTCAAGTTGAAGGAATAAATAAAAGAGAGGTCCGCTTTCTGGTATCGAACCCGGAGCCTCCGCGCGAAAGCCAAGCGCAGTAACCTTTCGGCCACGCGCTCGCTGGGCAGCGAGCGTGGCAATATCACTGATAGATGTTACAAAACATTTCTGGGACAACAAGAGGTCGCTTTAGCTATTGGGGAGGAGATCAGACCGTGGCGCCCCAAGCGGATAACTTTAGAACTAGATAGATGGGGAAACAAATATAATGGCTCAGCGCTCGGCTTACTTAACCGAACGCGGCGTCAGTGTTCGGCTGGAGTTTGTGTTCTCCGGTGAGGGGGAGGGGGGGGGGGGGGGGACTCTTCTGTTACCACTCCGGCCTGCTTGAACAATGCAGCATGCACTGTGCCCAGCTCAGCACAAAAGGCCAAGTGGGTCAAGTTCGTATCCTCTGACGATTGCTTTCGGGGGAGATGAGGCACTTAACGTCACTTCACTAATTGTTGGTATTTTTTCATTACACTGTGCTCTGCGCTCTATTAAAAAAGATGACACGAACATGCCCACAAGGCCTGTGGGCATGTGCACAGGCCTTGTGTTATGTAAACACCGAGGTGTGGGGGTGACAAACCGGTCAGAGCGCTTCGCCAATAGTGACATCGCTGAATATCACATCCTGCTGCGCATCTTAGACGCATTGTCTAACTACAATCCATATTCCCTATACGGGGAGTTCACTATAAACGAACTTGGGACACGGATATGAGTGAATGGATAAAAAAGAGAACCCACATAATAGCTACGGCAGTGGTCGCACCTCCTTCAAGTAGGTTGCGTTCAGAAAAGCCCTCAACGTCGGGGGACACTTTGTTGGCATTTTGAGAGGCCATCCAGCTCCTAGTTCGTTTTCTGTACTGTTCTCTGCTTATCAATGTTCGCTAGAGCAATAAGTGCCGGACTGACAACACAAAGAAACCAAAAAGAAACAAAAAAAAACTCGACGTTTTGCCTTAGCAGGATCAAATATACAAAAAGCGAAACAAAAATGTCTACTTTTTTGTGTGTGTCCAATTCTCATTTTCTTCTATTTGTTATTTTCTTGATACTCAAGTCTGCATTGTTCTCGTAGGTCGTTTCCCGGTCTTCTTGCGCCTCAGGGTGGCATCTTTACTTCCGTAAAACCACACCTTTTGTTTGAGGATTTTTTTTGGGGGAAACTCGATAGAAACAAACGGCGCCTTTGGGAAGGCGAGGGGAGAACCTTCATTGTACGAACTTTGGGCTGAAATATAAGTCACAGTTGGCAAAAAACCAATATTTTCACGAGCTCAGTTAAAGTCACCGTAGCTAATCGGAGCTATAGCAACAGGATTCGGTTGCTCGAAAGAATGTTCACGTTTGCTCGTGCCACGCCCACGCCACTTCATACCGAAAAACTCAGAAAATGGCGGAATGTCAAAAATGTATTTAAGATAATGAGTACAAGATACTCGAAATTGTAATTAAAATAGAGTATTAAATACTCTCCATCAAAGGTATTTGTAAGATACCAAGATACTCCAAAAAGTATTTAAGATACAGTATCTTGAGTAGAGTATTTGAGATAGGCACAAGTCTGACTAAAACTCCCTACTGTCAGTGCGATGGAAGCTACGTGCTCGTTGGACCAGTCATGGGGGGGGGGGGGGGGGGGGGGTGTAGTTGTTGTTGAAAACATTGTTTATTGATAAAGAGTGAGAGAAGGGGGGAAGGGTAGGGGGATAAAAGGGGGGTGTAGGAAAGTGACTGCATACGTGGATATTGGCGCCACGTGTTTACGCTCGTACCCACGCGCAGAGAGCGGGATCAGACGACAGGGCGGCCGTTGAAATTGGTCCGACGAACTTGTGGCCTCCCACCGCACTGTCAGCATAGGAATGAGCAGAGCAGCGGTGTGACACTTTCACTACAGTCATTGGAATCGCCCCCCCCCCCCCCCCTTCCCTGGAAACACTTGCATCCGCCCCTGACCGCCGCTATTAATGTTATGATTGTTAAAGATTTAGTACATCATTCCGATAACGATACTTCGCCGACGGCTTTGCACATGCATCGCATTGAGTGGTAATTTGAGCTTGCCACCGAGCCTCCCACGCGCCAAGTCCGTCTAAAATCCACTGATCTAGTGGTTTTCGATAACGCTCAGCAATGTTCTATTATGAACAGTGCGTTTATTTGCACTGATAAGAAGACGTTAATTCACAGATTTTAGTTCATTATTTGTGTTGACATGGCGATGACGTGCAGCACTCAAATTGCACTAACACCAAACGCTTAACAGTTTTTTTTTTATTTTAATGATTGAAAACGAGCGTGTTGGTGAATAGATACAAATACATAAAAGGATCAAACATCAAGGATGCCAAATTCTACGTAGCCACCACCTATTTTCTTCGTCTTCTTCAAGGATGGGGACGGAAACAGGACTTCTTTCATTGAGCAACAACATAGAATGACACCAATATAAAACCGCCCACCAAAGGTTTCAGCGTTCTCGATGAAGGAAAGGGAAGTCTACTATAAATTTTAAAAGTTTAAAAATTCACTAGCGTCATGACGACGTGTCAGTAACCCAGTCATCTCTGGTGGTGTTAGAAATTCGACCTCTGTCCTTGTTGGTGATAATGAAGGTGCAGAAATATTGTTGCTGACAGTCCCACTTAGTGCTCAATGAAAGAAGTCGTGTTTCCGTTCCCGTCCTCAATGTTTTACCCTTTCGTGTGTGTGTGTGTCTGTGTTTTTTGAGGGGGGGGGGGGGGTGTTGTACGGTGACATGGCGGCGGGGAGCGAATCACCGCGGTGTGATCAGGCAGAGGGAAAAAGGGCTAGCATTAGGAAGGCTGGGGAGGGGGAGAAAACCTCCTTTTCTCTCTAACGTTCTTTGTCTTCGTGCTCTTCCTTTCTCCCCTTGCTCTCCATTGCCTTCCTCTCCCGTCCCGCCTCCCTAGTGCTCGTCCTTTCCCTCTCCGGTTGGCGTTGCCTTCAATTTTCTTTGCAAAGCTAGCGCGTGAAATCGGATGGAAATATGAGATCACTGCTATCTTTCTTCCTGGTGCGTTGCCACCTTTACTTCTAACCTTGTACTGCAGTTTCTGCGAATACTTAAAAAAATTCCTAAAACGATGGTTCGTTACAGGTTAACAGTTCGGGAAAGCTTCTCTTTCCACTTTAGCAGACAGAACGCTGGAGAGGGGGCGACCTCAGACAATTGTGCTTTTTTGTGTATGTTTATACAGACTGAAGTTAGTCTGCCTCAACGGGCGACTTGTCTCTCAGCTGCAGTACAACCGCTAGGCCGCACGCCGGTACGAGGCTTATCCAGATCGAAACGGGCAGGGGTGGGGATTGAACCCAGGATCCCTGGGTTCTGCAGCGCGAGCCTTCGCTTCACGTGCTCCGAGCTGGTGTGCTCTCGAGCAAAGCAGGCACCCTAGTGTGCCCTAGTTGACTCGGCCACCATTCCCCCAAGGCGACCTCCTCTCCAGCGTTCGCTATTCTAAAGTGGAGAGAGTTGGAAGGAGCTTCCCTTCAACTGCTAAAAAAAAAAAAAAAAAAAATCGGAATATTTTTTTTTTGTTAGTGACAACAAGCATGTTTCTAATGAAAATCTTGCTGAGCTTCATCGCAAGTCGCCTAGATCAGTCAGTTTTAGGACGACTGAAGGGCCGGGGGTGCGCTTAAGTTGACACTTGTGCAGCAGGCGCGAAAACGCGGACGATGAGAATAGCATCCGCGTTTTCGCGCTCCGGAGCGTCCTCCGGCTCACGAAACAGCGCGATACGATTGTCTTCTCTTCCTGCAGATCAAGTTCATCGACAAAGAGAAGCGCCCCAAAGAAGCCTACTTCGGCGAGGATGGCTACATCAGCCCCTACGTGGGCGTCCGGGCACTCGCCAAACTGCTGGAGCTGGCGGTGATCAAGCGGCTGGGCGCCCAGTGGGCCAGCCCCAGACCCGGGATCGAGATGTGCCAGCTGGCTTTCTGCAGCCACTGCCAGGCCGAGCACCACTGGATGGGCCAGTGCCGGGCCTTCAGGGGGTCTCCAGAGGCGCCAGAGGATTCCCCAGAGCCTGCATCCTACGTGGACGACGTGTAGCATAAAAGCGTGCGCCTTCCACAAATGCTCTGGGCCCGATGACCGATGCTTCTAGTTCGTGGTAATGCGCAAATTGTAAAAATAAATAAATAAATAAATATAAATAATATCTTGACTAGCGGATCTGCACCCAGGAAGTCAGCCAGACGATTGACGTCAACCGGTGGATGTTGGGATTTGATTGACACCACCAATTGCATAGGACTCTATGGGGAAAAACGAGAAAAACTACCGTTTGCCCCGTTTCTAAGCTGAGGTCGGCACTGAAACTTTTTGGCTGCTTTTCAATAAGCCCGTCAAATAGCTTGCGTACAGACATTAAAACTGACAGCCCTCGCAGTTCTTATAAATAAGTATTTTGGGGTCGAGAGTGACTCCGTCGGGCGAAAGATGTAGTGCAGCTCAATGAGGCGAGAGTTACCGCGGAGTCGGTGGCGGTTTCGTTGAGTTGGGGTTAGCAGACGACAAGCTCGAAGGCTTTGCTACGCTGAATTCGCTCACTCACGGAAAGCCGCAGTCGAGATGGAACTCCTTTGTCATTCATCACCTACTGGGCTTCCCCGAGGACGGTCTCATTGACGGCAAGTTCCTTTGCTTACTCCACTACGAGAGCAAGCTTGCTGATTTTTTTAATCGGCGTTCGAACGTTTGACAAATACCGATTCGATCTCCAAACACCCGACATAAGGATCGCAGCACGCCATAAAATACTCGCCTCCGAGAACAGTGTACACGCTTCAATATTCTTAGTTTTGTGCGTTTCTCCCATAGACTTGCGTGCATTGCCTGGTGTCAAGCAATGGCCGCCGGTGGCGACACCGACATGGGCGTCGGCAGGATTTTGTCTTAGGGGGGGGCAAACTGACAGCCCTTTTTGGGCGTGTGCGCTCAAGGTGGAAAGGGGGGAGGGGGGGGGGCTGAATACGAAAGAGCTGAATACAGCTTGCAAGATGCGCATAGTTGTTATGAAGCAATTATTTTAAAAAGTTCAATGCATCAGTAATTTCAAAGTAAATTTTCTTTTTCATCGCTATGTACAGGCACAGTGAAAAAAAAAAAGAAATTTAGTCTACGACGCGGCAAAACAACAAAACAGCTCACTTAGTCCACTAAGTTAAGTATTGGCAATATATATGTACCGTACACAATAAAATAGCAAGGCAGTGCACGTAAGTCACGCGCTCACATAATAAATTGTCGCAGCAAAGAACAATACCCTATTTCCATATTTAACAATATTTGACGTTTATACAAGTTTTTAAAAGCTACCCCAAGTTGGCCTATGTTCCAATTTACAACTCTAATTTTCTGCACAAAATTGTCTTCGCTCGTAATATTAATTCGAAGCATTTCCCGGATTGCGGTTCGTGGAAGACACCTGAAAGCTGCGTTAGCTGTGTTGGAAAGCTAGCACGGCAGGACTACCGCTGGAGGGTTAGTTGCCATTCTAACTTTCCGTATTTCCTCGACGCGGGTTCCCTTAGCTTGCCATGCTCGCTCTGTCTCATTTCAGAACTGGGGTAAAACTTTAGCCCTCTTATCTTTATATTGGCTGTTATATACTATATGATCAAGCTCAGCTTTGCATGAATACTCCCACAGTTAAAGACGAGTCTGACATACCTGTGAGAGTCGAGGGCAAAGCCAATGTTCAGCTGGCTCTTTAAAGCCGGAGAATGCTCAGGAGTGACGGAGACAGCAGGTACATCGATAGATTGCAGGTAATGAAACAGCACTGAGGTCACGTGCTTCTTCGTTGCACAAGATGAATTGTCATTATCACTGTCAGCTTTCCGTTTAAAAAAAAAAGCTTCTGATGACCATTTTCACTGCTGACCCATATCAGCCCATGGTTATATAGAAAAGTGGGATTGGGTGCGGAATGTGGCCCTTTCAGGCAACTGGGAGAGGAAGAGAGAGCCAGCAACAGCAAAGTGTGCCAGCCTGTCACAGATATTCGACGGTTTCACGTGTGTGAACACGATGGTGTCAACGAGGACGGTCCGACACGCCTCTCCCGCGTGAGTTATGGCCCGGGGGAGTATCGTCGTTGACATGGTGCGAACAGAGTTTCGCAGAACTGCATTGTCCAAAAGAGGACGCCTGGCCCCGATTTTGACCCCCCTCTTCTCCTTTCCCATGACCGCAACATACTACGGGCAAAGGAGAAGAAAAGCCCAAAGGCACATATATACAAAACAGAGCACTGGTGTGAGCACTGGCGTAAACGGGGGTGGTTTGGGGGATCGAAACCTCCTCAAAATGCCAAAGTACCCTCCCCCTCCCCCTCTTCTTCTTGCGGCCCGCTCCCTCTACTCCTTACGCAGTCGGTTTTACGATGTGAACGGAGCGAAGGGGGAGCGCGGACAATCTTCACGTTTCTCCTTACGATGGACCGCGGAGGATGCTACGAGCCATCAGAGCCAATCCAATGCCGCATGAGCGTCACGTCACCTTTGAGATACACGCAGCGAAGCGCGTGGTCACGTGATACGTTCACATGCGCTGGATTGGCTGGTATGACTTGTAACGTCCGTTGCGGTCCACCGTACGCTGAAACGGAGTATAGTAGCAACGCCGATTTGTTCTTTTGGGCTTTTTGGAAGAATCCCTCTATGTGTAGAAGACGCTCTGTTTTGGGGGCATTTTACTGACTTTCACTCGAATGCCTGTGATTCATCACAACACAGGACTGCGGTGTTCTCGGAAGTAAGTGCCCCTCCCTATGTTTTTTTGTTTTTTTTTTTTTTTTTGCCAGCTGGGCGCGGTTGATCGCAACTGACCGAGGGGAGACCTTATTCTTTTTTTGTGTTTATTGCTGAAGGATCCAAGGAGACAAAAGTGCGTGGATTTTATTTTTAGGATTGCTTTCGGTTTCTCCGCTTGCTGGAAAAGCTATGGCGCGACGTCATTCGATCCCCCGTACCCGAGAGAGCTGGGGAAGGGAGGGGGTGGGGGGGGGGGGGGAGGCACACTGGCTTGGGGGGGGCAACTGCCCCTTTTGCACCCCCCTGCCGACGCCCATGGACACCGACGGGCTCCCGATCCACGATCCAGCCTGCTACAATAGAGATCAGTGGTTGGGACCAAATGCGATATAACTTCGCCAATACTGGAAATTTCTCCAAAAACCGATGGGAGCGGCGGCTTGCGGCGAACGTGACAGTGGCGCCTCTAGAGGACTCTGAGTCCACGGAAGCAGTCGACGCAATGGAAAAGTATAGGCTCCGCGACGTCCTCAAGCTTTGCGAGCCCCGTTTCGTCACCCCAACAGATGACACAATTCATTCCGCTTGCAAAGCGGAGTCCACTTATCGCAACTGCAACGACAATCAAATAACAACATGCGCAGAAACAAAGATAGAGCAGTTTATTTAGCAGTCTCAAACGCCACTCAGGGGAACACACACGTTTGAAGCGCATCTGGGAAATGGAAAAAAAGGCGTTTATCTACTCGAACTATGTTGTAAGAGGTTACTGTTGATCCGTTGCAAGCTGCGTTGTCACAATTTCTTACCTGAATAGGTGATTAATAAAACGTGCGCAAACAACATGTTAAAATTACCAGAGCAAGCGCACCAGCCTCTGCAGCATTACAAAAACAAAATGTAACGAGAAAAATGACCCTGCAAACACTTTCAGAACTTTGCAGAGATGGGGTCCCCATCCAAAAGAAAATAAAAAGAAATATGGGGAACAGTCGCGAACAGGCGTGTGAAACAAAGAAGTTAGCAGACGATTCAACGATCCAAATCACCCAGCAAAGTCCTTCAACGACGACGATCGCGCGGGGCGTCGGTAGGAGCATTGAAAATTAGCAGGTAGTGGTCGCCGTCGGTGTTGAGTCCACAACAAACAAAGCTGAAGCAACACGACAGAACTATTCAAGAAAAAGCTTTTTTTTTTCTTCTTTTTTCAGCTGCACGTTACACGTTTGTTTATTTGCTTTCGCGGCGTTGGTAGGAACTAACGAGCAAAACAGAGGAAAGGAATAACGTAGTCCAGTGCACACTGCCCGATAAATAAGAATCGTCCTCACCTGAAGAGTATTATCTTTCACCGTGCTCCGGAGCACGGCGTACGATAATACCCTTCAGGTGAGGACAGCGCGCTCCTCGCGACGTGCCTGATAAAGTTCGCTCTTCACTCTCTCTCTTTCTCTCTCTCACTATGGTTTCAATCGGCGCCGGCAGATGACTCGTCGACCCGTGGGCACGTACAAGACGGCTCGTGCCGTCTCATGTACCACACGCGCAGAGCTCCAGCGAGGTTGTCGCACGTCCAGAAAGAGCACGGTACACCGGGCGAGATAATTTTTTCCGCTCTCACACAGTTTCGCCGCTTGGCCACCGGCGACACTGTCAGCCGCGGGCACGGTGGCCGCGGAATGATGCAGCCCACTGATCTCCATTTTACTACAATAGAGATCAGTGATGCAGCCTTTCGGATGCCCGTCGAACGAACGCTACCTGATTCCTCGCGCCGCGCGTTCAGCCCCGCCGTGTCCTCACCTAAAGAGTGTATCTTACACCGTGCTCCGGAGTAAAGGTTTCGTACCTTGGCGTTTCAAAACTTACTCGCGCTTACTCGATGACGTCAGAACTCCCGTTCCAGGAGTGGGTTGTTCACTCCGGAGTAATTACTCACGCTACCCTCCTCGATCGGGGGGTAACGCCGACGCCGGATCAAATCGAGTAAATACGTCCCGTGATCTGTTCGTCGTCTGCTTCCTTCGCCGACAGCCGTCAAAGCTCGTTGGCTCCGTTGGCTTTGGTGGCAGACGTTCGAAATAACAAGGAATGAGGTGCAGCCATTTATGTGTGGTTATTGCAATTTGCTGTTTTCAACACAGGGATTGATTGTGCCGCATCCAGACCGTGTACCTTCCCTCAGGAAGGTATACTTGTTGTCAGTGGCGTACCAATTTGTTTTTGAGTAGGAGGGGGGGGGGGGGGGGGCAAATCATACCCCCCCCCCCCCCCCCAGGGCTGGGGGCGGTGCCCTTGGTATCCCTTGGGCGCCGCCGGCCAGTGTTTGCCCTGCCCAGTGGCGGCTGTTTCGGGGGGGGGGGGGGGGGCAAACACATGCTTTGCCCCCCCACTCTGAGAACTGGGGGGGGGGGGGGGGACAAGCCCTTGCCCCCCCGGTTGGTACGCCCATGCTTGTGTCAGAGTGCGAGCGTAAACAGGAGCTTCTACTCATCCTCGTCCTCGGTAGGAGCTCCGTATTCTTACGTTAAAAGATAAACGCAGTAGATCATGTGAAAGGTTTTTTGATTTTTTTTTCTCCCCAAAGTGTGTGTAATGAGAGGATAACGTTGTAAAGCAGTGAAGGCATCGAAGATTTTATGGACACGATCAATCAACAACCCCACCACATCTCCCTTCCTAATATATTGTCTATAGCGGTTTCGAAGTGCTATCCGCGATTTTATAATCCTATTCGCGGCAACGCGATCGTAAGTTACATATCACTGTTGAGAAAGCTCCATGCGCTCTACCGCTACACCGTGTGGAAGCATTATCCGCAAAACGTAATCGGTGCTAATTACGATGAGTTGAAGCTGTTCATGTCACCTGGACTAGACTTACAGCGATCGCGCAGATTAATCAAAACAAAAATGTTGATGTCGAACTGAAAGGAATAAGTAATTTTGATCTCAATATACAGCCTAAAAGGAAGGCGAGCAAAAGGAGCTGGTGGAGCCATCTCAGAAAACACCGCGACGTCACTATCAAAGAAAAAAATTGACCGCATCTCCACGTGGTGAATGATGTTGATTGGGGCGAAGCTCTGGTGGTGCTTGTCTGCGGAGACGCTGAGCCGCAGCATGCCGAGCTTTTCGGTCGTTTTCATTCATGTCAGTAGGAGAATGTGTGGTTTTCTTCTTTTTCTTTTTTTAAGAAGACAGATGGGATGGCATCTCAGAACCCCCTACTAAACAGTTTTTTTTTTTGCTATATCTGGTCTATCTTGACAGGCATTTGGGCTCCGATCTATTTGGTGCTATTTAGACGTCCCTCGCATAAGTTTAAATGGTATTCTGACGTCTTATGTCCGTAATGAAGAAGATCACCGCTAAAACGTATCAGTAAAAAACTCATCGAAGGAAAGCTCAGCGCAATTTTATCGCATGCAGATCTTTTCAGCCATTTAACGGATACAGGAAAACCTCCCCTGAAAATCTGTGATATACAAATCAAATAACTAATGAAGCCTTCATTAGTTCTTTGATTTAGAAAACGTTAGAGAAAAAGTTATAAAAATTAGAGAAAAACATTGCAGCTGACCTAGGCTAGGTCAGCTGCAATCTTTTGTTTTTTTTTTTTTTTTTCCTGCAAAAATGCACGCTACAGATATATTCTTTTTCTGTTGGCTTTTTGTAAACACTTTTTGGTTTGTGTCACGCAAACATTTCGTCGACTCACTTTCGCAATGTCATGGCTGTATTCCGCGGAATAAATCCCTGCAATTTTACATAAACACGCGATGACCGAAAGAGTGGCCGGTCCGGTCGGTCCACTCGCGCTGGACTGGTTGTGCGTTCTCGTGACGGGAGCTCGACTCAGAGCGCTGCGCTAACGTCGCCAGCGCTCTTGAGTCGAGCGCGCTAACGTCGCGGCGCTCTAGTGTCGCGCGCTCTAACGTCGCGGCGCTCTAGTGTCGGCGCTCTAATGTCGGCGCTCAAGTGTCGTGCGCTCTAGTGTTGTACAGCCCAGAAATAGCACGGTACACCGGTACACCGCTCTCACACAGTTTCGTCCGCTTGGCCACCGGCGACACTGTCAGCCGCGGGCACGGTGGCCGCGGAATGATGCAGCCCACTGATCTCTATTTTACTACAATAGAGATCAGTGATGCAGCCTTCGGATGCCCGTCGAACGAACGCTATCTGATTCCTCGCGCCGCGCGTTCAGCCACGGCCGTGTCCTCACCTAAAGAGTGTATCTTACACCGTGCTCCGGAGTAAAGGCGGTAAAGGTTTCGTACCTTGGCGTTTCAAACCTTACTCGCGCTTACTCGATGACGTCAGAACTCCCGTTCCAGGAGCGGTTGTTCACTCCGGAGTAATTACTCACGCTACCCTCCTCGATCGGGGGGTAACGCCGGATCAAATCGAGTAAATACGTCACGTGATCTGTTCGTCGTCTGCTTCCTTCGCAGACAGCCGTCAAAGCTCGTTGGCTCCGTTGGCTTTGGTGGCAGACGTTCGAAATAACAAGGAATGAGGTGGCAGCCATTTATGTGTGGTTATTGCAATTTGCTGTTTTCAACACAGGGATTGATTGTACCGCATTCAGACCGTGTACCTTCCCTCAGGAAGGTATACTTGTTGTGAGTGGCGTACCAATTTGTTTTTGAGTGTGTGTGTGGGGGGGGGGGGGGGGGGGGGGGGCAAATCATACCCCCCCCCCCCCAGGGCTGGGGCGGTGCCCTTGGTATCCCTTGGGCGCCGCCGGCCAGTGTTTGCCCTGCCCAGTGGCGGCTGTTTCAGGGGGGGGGGGGGGGGGGGTCGAAACAGATGCTTTGCCCCCCCACTCTGATAACTGGGGGGGGGGGGCAAGCCCTTGCCCCCCCCCCCCCCCCCCGGTTAGTACGCCCATGCTTGTTGTTATTGTCAGAGTGCGAGCGTAAACAGGAGCTTCTCCTCATCCTCGTCCTCGGCGGGAGCTCCGTATTCTTACGTTAAAAGATAAAAATGTTCGAACGCAGTAGATCATGTGAAAGTTTTTTTTTTTTTTTTTTTTTTTTCTCCCCAAAGTGTGTGTAATGAGAGGATAACGCTTGTAAAGCAGTGAAGGCATCGAAGCTTTTATGTATACGATCAATCAACAACCCACCACATCTCCCTTCCTAATATATTGTCTATAGCGGTTTCGAAGTGCTATCCGTGATTTTATAATCCTATTCGCGGAAACGCGACCGTAAGTTACATATCACTGTTGAGAAAGCTCCATGCGCTCTACCGCTACACCGTGGGAAGCAATATCCGCAAAACGTAATCGGTGCTAATTACGATGAGTTGAAGCTGTTCATGTCACCTGGACTAGACTTACAGCGATCGCGCAGATTAATCAAAACAAAAATGTTGATGTCGAACTGAAAGGAATAAGTAATTTTGATCTCAATATACAACCTAAAAGGAAGGCAATCAGGAGCTGGTGGAGCCATCTCAGAAAACACCGCGACGTCACTATCAAAGAAAAAATTGACCGCATCTCCACGTGGTGAATGATGTTGATTGGGGCGAAGCTCTGGTGGTGCTTGTCTGCGTAGACGCTGAGCCGCAGCATGCCGAGCCTTTCGTTCGTTTTCATCCATGTTAGAAAGAGAATGTGTGGTATGGAACGTGGTTATATACGCATTTGAGCATTTGACCGCAGCGCCCTCTCGTCTATCAATGCATGCAAAGTTTAACGCGATTATATACGCATTTGACCGCAGCGCCCTCTCCTGTATAGACGTCGAGCGGCTACATGCAACGTTCCATCCATGACATCCCCAGCTCTTGGGTTACTATCACATCTCAGAGCCCCCTACTCGTCCCGCAGTCGTGGGCGATGGACAAGAAATTCATTGGGGTCTCCCCGCACAGGTTAGAATCCTGTCCACTGCGCAAACATATTTTTCATCATTATTTTTCATCTTTTTTTTTTTTTTCCTACACGAGCACGCGAGCTCACGAGCAGGAGCACGAGCACCGGACGCCGGACATACGGACATGGCTATACTGGCTATACTTCGTTTCACTTTATCTGCGAGCGAAGCCAAAGCTAGAAGCGCGAGACCAGCGCTTTTTGCATTTCTCCCCAGCTCGCGCGCTCGAGCAAAGCCTGAACGCACGGAGCTTCCGTGCTCGCGCTTCCAGTTTTGCCTTCGCTCGCACATAAGGTGAAACGAAGTATAGCCCCTAAGGCAGAGCCGTATCTGCCCTAAGGAGCTTCGCCTCTAAAACTTTGAAGCGGTTAACATTCTCGTCTCTTCGAGTGGTTTCTTCGTGATCAAAAGAGATCGGCTGCTGTTTTCCGCTATCGCTGCTATGTTTTTTTTTTTTTTTTTTTTTTTTTTTTTTTTTTTGCCGTAGCTTAAGACGAAGCCAATCCGCTAGTATCCAGGTGATTATCCCGGCCGTTCCAAAATCCAGTCGCGGATCGTTTATTCGCGATGTCACGTGGTATTACCCGCTGACGTAGAAGACAGGTTACTCGGGTAACTCGGGTAAGATATGGAACATAGCCCAGATTAGAGGGACTTTACAGCATGATAAAGCATGACACTTTTTGACGTCATCAGGCGGAAATCGAGGGACCACTTTTTTGGGCGAGGTAAACACATCAGTCGGCATAGAGATCATAACATACTACATACATACATACGTCGGAGACGCGTTCTAGTGCTAGGATAGTGGGTTGCCTTGTGGTCAACCCACTATCCTTCCAGTCGCAGCCAATCAGAGCTCGGCGTTCTGACTTCAGTGCAACTGTAATGCAAGAAGCAGACGAACTTGCGCTCCGCATAGGGCGATTTTATGACTTGTTAGAAGTCGGTGTCCCAACTTTTATCAGCTTTTATGCTTTACGTATTTGATAGTGTCAAATGAGTTCTTGGAGCGATAACGCTCGCCATCAACACCAGCAGGGCCGGACTAAGGTACGGGCTAAGGAAACTGCAGCCGCAGGCATGGGCGTACCAACCGGGGCGGGGGGGGGGGGGGGGGGGGGGCCCTCCAGTTCTCAGAGTGGGGAGCAAGGCACGTGTTTCGCCCCCCCCCTGAAACAGCCGCCACCGGCCAGGGCAAACACTGGCCGGCGGCGCCCACGAGATACCAAAGGCACCGCCCCCCGGCCCTGGGTGGGGGAGTCTACTCCGCGACAACTTTTCTTGGCAATGCAGTGGAAGGTACAGGCACGCGTTCTTTCTCTCATTTTGAGCGCAGTAAAGCTGTGCGCGGGCTCTCCTCCTCTCCCCATTTCCGGGGAGAGGCGGAGAGCCCGCGCACACTCAAAATGGGAGAGGGTAGGCAGGCCTGTACCTTCCACTGCATTGCCAAGAAAGTTGCCCCCCCCCCCCCCCCCCCCCACTCAAAAATTGACCGCATCTCCACGTGGTGAATGATGTTGATTGGGGCGAAGCTCTGGTGGTACTTGTCTGCGTAGACCGCTGAGCCGCAGCATGCCGAGCTTTTCGGTCGTTTTCATTCATGTCAGTAGGAGAATGTGTGGTTTTCTTCTTTTTCTTTTTTTAAGAAGACAGATGGGATGGCATCTCAGAACCCCCTACTTTTTTTTCTGCTTTTTCTTTTTTCATAATTTTTTTTCCATTTTTTTTTTTTGCCCTACACGAGCACGTGAGCACGTGAGCTCACGAGCGGGAGCACGAGCACCCGACGCCGGACGGCGGACGGACGTATACGGACATGGCTAGCCCCTAAGGAGCTTCGCCCCTAAAAGTTGGTACGCCACTGGCCGCAGGACAGGCTGCCAGGGTGCCCCATGCTAGCCCCTGGAAATTAAAAGAATGTAATCGTTTTTCATTTGAAGACAGCTCGGACCACGCAGAGTGTGTACTTACACCGTGGCTCAGACCAAAAGCAGAAGAAAGTAAATCGAAACTAGCACGTAGTTTCACTTGAACTCGGAAATGTGTCTTGTGGCGTAAATATTGTGCTATTTTTATTTTTTGAGTGTGTATGCGTGTGTCTGTCCGGGGGGGGGGGGGGGGGGGGGGGTTGTAACATATCTTCGGCTGACCCAGTTTCAGCAGGCACTTGTTGCTTTCCGTCGTTGCCTGTGCGTGCGCCGTGCAGGCTCAAAGCGCTAAAGGCGAGGAGTCATCTGAAATACTCCCTGCTCTCTACTTCTCCTGAGAGTGCCGCTGTGCTGATTTAATTTTCATCTCAACTTGTTTTTTCTGACAGCCATTTTTCGCAGTCTTCGACACTTTTCCTATTTCGCGCCATTTCCCCGCACTATACCTACAGCGCGCTTAGTGGATGTGAGCGGAACTGTATTGCGTTCATGTGACCGAACCAAGGACCGAACCGACCGCGAGAAAAGGTGAGGTCATGTGTGCTTTTCGGTCATGGCGACGATGTAAACAACTCTTTCGAGGTTTCCAAGGGGTGGTGTTGATCGTGAATTTCGTTGCAGCGGTCTGAGTGTTCCGCCCATCGTGGATCCGAGTTTAAATATATCTCTGTGTCCTGATCAAGAACTCATCACTATATATCATCACCGAAGGAAACAAGCAAGACAAAAAACAGAATGACCGGCCTAAGCTTACGTGTTGCCCTGACGCTTTGCGCTTGAATCATCCACGTATTTAAACAGCAGGTGCTTCGATGACAGCTGACGAAGTTCACAGGTGAGTGGCAGCTTTCTTCGTTATTTTCCTGAGCCGGAATAACTACTTAATTACTACTACGGGACCAACGTACTCGTAGAAACATAACTTCCTCAACGAAGGAACGATTTGTGTGCTCGGTTTTTACTGTGGCTATTTTCCCGCTCGCTCATCGATGATCTTTCACGTTGAGGATTGATATCGGTTATGTAAACTTCCTTCGACTTTCTCGGCCGAGTCGGGATGGATTTCGTTCGATTACAATCACAACGCGCGCGTGAAACTATTCACCTTTATGGGACAAGTATACGCAACACGGAACTGACGAGTAAATAAAATAAATTTTAATTTTCAATGCAATCAATTTTCTTACGAACACAGACCCATCAAAGATATATCAACTGAAAATGGTCAGTTATGGCCACTTGTCCCCAGCTGGTCCCAGATGGGAACCAGTGAAATGGAAAAAAAATGAGAGCTAAGCAACTTAGGTTTTGATGTGAGTTATATGGAAGGAGGATTAAATGTAGCACAGATAATACCAGGACTGGATGTATGCGGACGACATAGTACTTATGGCAGATAACCAGGATACGTTACAGGAACTATCTGGAATATGTGGAGAGGAAGGGGAACACCGTGGGCATGAGTTTTAGTAGTGACAAGTTTGGAGTAATGGTGTTTAACAACGGAAAGAGGGAACCCCTGAGGATACAAGACATTGTAATTGACCATGTGGGAACATACAAATATTTTGGAGTCTGGCTCAGTGAGGGAAGGAAATATCTAGAGAAACATGAGGAGAATATAATTAAAAAAGGGAAAAGAAATTAATCTATTATGAAGCTCAAGGCACTATGGAGCTATGGAGTTGTGGGCACACTAGTGCATGGGCGTCAGCCTTCCCCCAACACCAGCACGCCTGTGTATTTCTACCTGTCACGTGCAATCAATATCAATAATAGATATGAAGTGATCAGAGCTATATGGAAAGGAGTGATGGCACCAGGACTAATTCGGCAATGGGGTACTGCACATGGGCTGGTCATTTTTTGAGAGCAGGGAGGCAATTAGAAAGTTGAAATTTGAACAAAGGTTGACCGAAATGGATACGCAGTGAGCACGAAAGGTATTCAAGTATTTATACATGAAAAGTTTAAACACAAAATGGACAAACCGAACCTGAAAGCTTACATTTAAATACCTATACACTAGTGATGGGGCTGAGCAGACTACTTCAGTGGAAAAGGGAGTGAAAAAGGCAGAAAGGGAAATGTGGAAGGGAAGAATGCAGGAAAAATCAACCCTAACAATGTACAGGTCATAAAAACAGGACATAAGAAAGGAAAGCGTGTTTGACAATTCGAGGTGAGAACGGGAGTTTTGAGGACGAGGACGTATAGGGCTAAATTTCAGGAGACAGACACATTATGTGCCACCTGCCATAATGAGAGCGAGACACTAGAGCACTTGGTTTTGAGTGCACGGGACTTCACCGTGCCCTCCCTGAAGAGGTAGCAGATTTGGCCGGGGCCGTGGGTTTTGCTGGCGATGTTGGAGGGACGGAGGAGAAAAGGATTACAGTCAGAAAGAGGCGATTAGAAGATTGGTAGAAATTATCTAGGGATAATTGAATGATGCAGCAGCTAACTAGTACAGCTGGGGACAGGCAGGACAGAGGAAAATTGGGACTTCCTCCCGCTTGACTCCAGCCCAAAGTCTCGACCCTGCCTCTTAGTGGGTCCGGTGCTGGGATAATGCCGACAGGGTTTAACCAGAGGAAATTTGGTGCCTCCCTCGCTGGGGGGAAGAGGCGGGAGGTGATGTCTTTTTTTAGCTTTTTTGCCCGATCCCCCTAAGGTCGTCCTGGTGATATCCCACACTGCCTGGTGATAGTTAGGGGAGAAAATTGATCTTAGAGGGGTGGGAGGAATCATATGTTTGTTTTTCAGACTTAGGCTAGGAGGCGCAAGCTACCGCCTGTTATAAGGGGTATAGCCATTAACATCCATCCATCCATTCATCCAGATCGTGTACTTCTTGCGCAGGAGTTGCGGTGACGTCAGAATGATGCCGAGCTCTGCTCCGTCGGACGTAACTTTAGTTTTATTTCGAATTTCGTTGGAAATAACTTTAATATTTATTTCGAGTTCCGGCGGATGTAACTCTAATTTTCATTTTGGGTTACGTCGGACGTAACTTGAATCCTTGGGGTAGTTGCATCAAATGTAACTTTAACTTTTATTTCGGGTTCCGTCGGACATAACGCTAGACACTGCGTTGATTGCAAGGATAGCGGGTGGACCTCAGTGCTAGGTGCCTTGAGGTCTACCCACTATTTTTTTCAATCAGCTAATACATATCTTGCATGTGACATCATTCGTGCCCATGCCAGTATCTTATGCACCGCGAGCGTTCGGTTCGCCGTGTTTGTTTCACACCGCAGAAGTTGTAGTTCGAAGAAACAAGTAAGTAGAAATAACTATCAGTGCCCAGCAATGGCGACACTTGCAAGCTATGTATAAGAGCTTGGCATTCCGGCATCATTGCAACCCCTGTCGCAAGAAGCAGACAAACTTGTACTTTGCATAGGGGTCTATGGGGAGCGCAGGTTCGACTGCTTCTTTTGCAGGGGTTGTGGTCAGTACGCCGAGCTCTGATTGGCTCTGATTGATCCTTCAATCAGAGCCAATCAGAGCTCGGCGTACTGACGTCATCACAACCCCTGCAAGAGAAGCATACAAACTTGCGCTCTGCATTGGCGTCCATTGATATCCAGCTGGTCCCAGTTGAACCTCTATTTAATTGGGCCCCATTGATTACCAGTTGAAACCAGTTTGCCCCACTGTTAAGATTTCAAGTTCCAACTGGCCCCAGTTAGAAATTTTCGCCTGGTATCTAGCATGAACCAAAAAGAAACATGCCTTTCCCAACATTTCTCTGCAGATAAGTCAAGATGGATAGTGGTAGGACGAGTGCCTGCGCATTTTGGCTCCAGACCCCAGCCTCGTTGGTAAGGAATGGTTCTTATAATAAAGGAAAAAGGAGAACTCGCCGAAATTGGTTTTAACATATCTAAGTAGCACAAATAATTACGTTTCATGATTTTGTACGGTTGCACAAAGTTCCCTGTATTCGCAAGTGTAAAATTCTATTTGTCGTAACCCTCTGCGCCCTGTTTCAGAATGAGGCCGCCCAGCTCTCGGCGCAGGTCAACCAGCAGGCCAACTTTGGCTCGGACCTTTTCAAGCAATCGACGCTGGATGACTGTCTCGAGAATGTGCCTCAGCAGTCAAGAAAAAAGTGGGTTCGAAAGGACGTCGATTGGATCCGAGTGCTTACCGTACCATGCAGCGCCCTTTCTCGATATGAGCGCAGCTGTGGCGTCACGAGGGGGGTGTGGACCGCCCCGGGTGCCGTTGACCCTGGTGACGCCACTGGAGCAAAGCCAAATTTGATGCCGAATGCTGCCAGAGTGCTATTGTCCAATAGATACTCGGTGTGTGTGCCCAAACAATGGCGAGTTTGGATAGTTGGCATAGCAGCTACTCTATGGCGCGTGTGCTTACGAAAAGGGTCTGTTGATTTGGACAACAATGTAGCGAAGCCTGCAAGAGCCAAGTTTCGCCAGTTCGAATGTTCCGAACGTCTCCGAGTATCGAATCTGATGGATCCGAGTTTTGCGCACTTCTCCAGTTCGCAAGTCTGAAATCTTCGAAAGCTAGCAAATTTTTGTGAGAGTTCAACTCACTGTTAGCTCATGAACTTGTACCTTTAAAATATTTACAGTACAGCATGTTTGGAATTTCACGCTTCTTGTACGATCATGTCCGCTGACTCGGCTTGCATGTAGTTCTTTATTTTGAATGGTTACCTCGATATAACTATTCTTATATGCTTATTCAATGCCGCTAGATGGAAGTGACAGGAGTGATGTTAAGAATGATTTGGGGGTGATGCAACTTGTTGACAGTAAAACAGCTTTGCTCTGAATTGTCATGCACGACGCATGCTTGTTTTGGGGTATTTTTTCAACTGGATTAGTTAGGCTTTGCAAACAGTTCTTTCTTACTCTTGAGCTCACTTTTGATAAAGTGCCTAAATTTGACAAGCCATGAAATTCACGTGCACACTGAAGCAAGCAAGGTCCATCTAACTAATCTTTACTTAAATCTAGACTGAAGTGAATTGGGAATAAAAAAAATTAAAGATGTTTACAAATCTCTGTAACGCGAAATTAGAGTGTAGCTCTTGAGGAGGAGGAGGGGAGGGTACGGAGGGGAGGGTATGACCTTCCTCCTCCCTTCCTCTCCTCCTCCTGTCCTCCTCCTCGGCTCCTCTTCCTCCTCCCCTCTTCCTCCTGCTCCTCCTCCACCATACCTTCCTCTCCTCCTCCGCACCCGACGTCAATGTTTCCGCTAAATCTAGCGGAGAAACTGAATTTGTTCATAGGTGACGTGACAGCAAGTCATGTGACGTCATTTTCTCCGCTAAATTTAGCGAGGAAACTGAATTGGTGTGTAGGTCACGTGACTTCAGTTTTCCCGTAAAATTTAGCAGGGAATAGGTGAGCGGCGTTTGACAACTTCCGGTTCCTTAGGAAATTTTGTTTCACTGGTGGAAAGCGACGACAATGAGCTGCAAGCCTGTACAAGCATAATTATGAAACCTCCAGACTGTAGTTTTCAGAACCATGCTTAGACAGCCTTGCAGATGATCGTCATCGTTTGTCAAAAGCTTAACAAAATTTCCTTAGGAACCGGAAGTTGCCAAACGCCGCTCGCCTATTGAATTGCTGTTGAGGTAACGTGGCGTCAATGTTTCCGCTAAATCTACTGGAGAAACTGAATTTGTTCATAGGTGACAAGACACCAAGTCATGTGATGTAATTTTCCCGTTAAATTTAGCGGGGAAACTGAATTGGTGTTGAGGTCATGGGACGTAAATTTTCCAGCTAAATTTAGCGGGGGATTGAATTGCTGTTGAGGTCACGTGACATCAATTTTCCCGCTAAATTTAGCGGGGGATTGAATTGCTGTTGAGGTCACGTGACATCAATTTTCCCGCTAAATCCAGTGGAGAACCTGAATTTCTTCATAGGTGACATGACACCAGGTCACGTGACGTTATTTTCCCTGCTAAATTAAGCAGAGAATTGAATTGGTTTTGAGGTCACGTGACATCAATTTAGCTAAATTTAGTGCGGTTACACCGACGGCGATGCTGCGAAACCCAAAAACGGGCGCCTAAGAGCTGCTTTCTAAAACATTGAACTTTTTAGAAACATTTTCTGGTCACCTGGCAATACAATAAGAACATGCCGACTATGCAGATGGTGTGCAGATTATACAAATTATGTTTATAATGAGCATATCACACAAATCATGTGCATAATCAGCACATCACTTGCTAAGGAATCTCATTTCGGTTTCGGTCGTCTGGTGATTAGCTGAACGGTGGGGGGAAGGGACAGTTTGTTACCACCTTCTAGGATCCCCTGTGGGCTCTATTGTTCTAGAAATCGATTATATGAGGCTTTTCAATTTGATATTTTATCACGTTTTTACTAATTAATTTTGTTATGAGGACCAGTGATGCACGTGGACAACAGAAATTACGGCTCTTTTTGCGGCGCAAGTAACGTCTGCTGTTTGCTTAAATCTCTTGATCTCTTGCTTCAGTAAATGCGGCAGTGTACAGCGAACTGCCACAGCGATGGCTTTTGGGGAAAAGTCGAGTAGGAAACGCAACGCTTTGACAGAACTGGACAATAATAATTGATTACTAATTAATTGATAACTCGATGGTAATTAATTCATCAAACGCTTTATTCTCAGGCTGGAGGTTTCGGCGGATGACGACTATTGGAATTCTTCTGGCCAAGTTGGATTCAGCTTTGAAGACGATTGGGTAAGACAAGAAAATTCTTTCTCAATTTTTGTTTTCATTTTTGGGATTACCAAGAAACAAAGAATGCACTTCAACGGCAAGCTCGGGACGTTAAGCAATTATTAGTGTCTCGTTTAGCTGTTTGTAAACAAACTGTTGGCAGATTTGGCACCGCTTGTCGCCACGTCGTCGGTAATACCTGACCGAAAGACCAACACTCACCCTTGCTTTTGCACTCGTTAATCCCAAGATCACCATCGTGAGTTCGCTCGAGTATTCACTTGTGCTTAATCTCCAAATCAAGTAGTTTTGCGCCTTTCAACAAAACCCTAGCTACTTCTGCCAGTTCATAATCGAAAGGCACGTACAGTCCTTTGACAGGAAAGTCGTTTCTCGTTAACAAATATGACTGGTTCGCAGATTTCCGTTCGTGCTTTGCGCTTGCTTCTAACCGCTTACGAGAAAAGAATACAGTGGCGCCACATATCAGGTACAAATGGGTGTGTTTCAATCACCGTGCAGGGTTCTAGCGTGAAATAAACTAGTAAGAAAATGGCGGAAGTTTAAGCAGTGGATGTTTGAAAACATCAGTGCCAAGTGGCAGCGATCGTAATATTTCACACGTGTGCGAAGTCGGTGATTGTGCTGCGAGGCTAGATCTTTATACGCTCACGCAGGACGACAGCAAGAGGAGTGCTTCGTTCAATGAATTGCCTCCACAACCTCGAAACAACCTCAAACATGGTGCAACCAGTAAAGGGACGGACCTCAAGCTTCCTTCGCCTTCCTCCGCTTCAGGTGTGTAGTACTAAAGCAGTTCCTGATTTTTCCCTGAATTTTTCTCGCTTGAAGGCAAAGCCAGAATGCGGTAACCTTCGTTCACCGTTATCTGGTCGTGATGTGTGCATCCAAACATCCAAGCTTATATTGCTGCTAACTGCGGTTTGACAGCTGCCCTTTACAGACTGTCGTACATCGTTAGTAAATCACATTAGGCCGTTCGTGTCTTCTTTTTCCTTTGTATGTCTTCTCTCGAAACACGTCATCTAATTATAGGTTCCTTTGTGACTGGTTCTACATTTTATACATTTTAGAGAGGCGAAGGGGGATAAAAGTCTAGATTAATTTTTAACCCGAAATTCTAGGAATAGTTAGATTTTTATTCTTTATCTCGTGATTCTTGTGTTACTGAGTTGCATTTTCTGCTCGGTGCAAACAAAGAAAAACTGTAGTAGTTACTAATATTCCTGCAGAGACGGTTTCCTCAGCAACAAATTGCTATTTTTTAATACTATACTCAAGAGAATTTCAGCTGATGTTTCTACTTACTTGGTCTCTTGCATAACTCAATTTTTCCGCTAAATCTACTGGAGAAACTGAATTTGTTCATAGGTGACAAGACACCAAGTCATGTGATGTCATTTTCCCCGCTAAATTTAGCGGGGAAACTGAATTGGTGTTGAGGTCATGGGACGTAAATTGAATTGCTGTTGAGGTCACGTGACATCAATTTTCCCGCTAAATTTAGCGGGGGATTGAATTGCTGTTGAGGTCACGTGACGTCAATTTTCCCGCTAAATCTAGTGGAGAACCTGAATTTGTTCATAGGTGACGTGACGTCATTTTCCCTGCTAAATTAAGCAGGGAATTGAATTGGTGTTGAGGTCACGTGACGTCAATTTAGCTAAATTTAGTGCGGTTACACCGACGGCGATGCTGCGAAACCCAAAAACGGGCGCCTAAGAGCTGCTCTCTAAAACATTGAACTTTTTCCTGTTAGAAACATTTGCTGGTCACCTGGCAATACAATAAGAACATGCCGACTATGCAGATGGTGTGCAGATTATACAAATAATGTTTATAATGAGCATATCACACAAATAATGTGCATAATCAGCACATCACTTGCTAAGGAATCTCATTTCGGTTCGGTCATCTGGTGATTAGCTGAACGGTGGGGGGAAGGGACAGTTTGTTACCACCTTCTAGGATCCTCTGTGGGCTCTATTGTTCTAGAAATCGATTATATGAGGCTTTTCAATTTGATATTTTATCAAGTTTTTACTAATTAATTTTGTTATGAGGACCAGTGATGCACGTGGACAACAGAAATTATGGCTCTTTTTGCGGTGCAAGTAACGTCTGCTGTTTGCTTAAATCTCTTGATCTCTTGCTTCAGTAAATGTGGCAGTGTACAGCGAACTGCCACCGCGATGGCTTTTGGGGAAAAGTTGAGTAGGAAATGTAACGCTTTGACAGAACTGGACAATAATAATTGATTACTAATTAATTGATAACTCGATGGTAATTAATTCATCAAACACTTTATTCTCAGGCTGGAGGTTTCGGCGGATGACGACTATTGGAATTCTTCTGGTCAAGTTGGATTCAGCTTTGAAGACGATTGGGTAAGACAAGAAAATGCTTTCTCAATTTTTGTTTTCATTTTTGAGATTACCAAGAAACAAACAATGCACTTCAACGGCAAGCTCGGGACGTTAAGCAAATATTAGTGTCTCGTTTAGCTGTTTGTAAAGAAACTGTTGGCAGATTTGGCACCGCTTGTCGCCACGTCGTCGGTAATACCTGACCGAAAGACCGACACTCACTCTTGCTTTTGCGCTCGTTAATCCCAAGATCACCATCGTGAGTTCGCTCGAGTATTCACTTGTGCTTAATCTCCAAATCGAGTAGTTTTGCGCCTTTCAACAAAACCCTAACTACTTCTGCCGTTCATAATCGAAAGGCACGTACAGTCCTTTGACAGGAAAGTCGTTTCTCAATAACAAATATGACTGGTTCGCAGATTTCCATTTGTGCTTTTGCGCTTGCTTCTAACCGCTTACGAGAAAAGAATACACTGGCGCCACATATCAGGTACAAATGGGTGTGTTTCAATCACCGGGCAGGGTTCTAGCGTGAAATAAACTAGTAAGAAAATGGCGCAAGTTTAAGCAGTGGATGTTTGAAAACATCAGTGTCAAGTGGCAGCGATCGTAATATTTCACACGTGTGCGAAGTCGGTGATTGTGCAGCGAGGCTAGATCTTTATACGCTCACGCAGGATGACAGCAAGAGGAGTGCGTCGTTCAATGAATTGCCTCCACAACCTCGAAACAACCTCAAACACGTTGCAACCAGTAAAGGGACGGACCTCAAGCTTCCTTCGCCTTCCTCCGCTTCAGGTGTGTGGTACTATAGCATTTCCTGATTTTTCCCTGAATTTTTCTCACTTGAAGGCAAAGCCAGACTGTGGTAACCTTCGTTCACCGTTATCTGGTCGTGATGTGTGCATTCAAACATCCAAGCTTATATTGCTGCTAACTGCGGTTTGACAGCTGCCCTTTACAGACTGCAAGTCTTCTCTCGAAACACATCATCTAATTATAGGTTCCTTTGTGACTGGTTCTACATTTTATAAATTTTAGAGAGGCGAAGGGGGATAAAAGTCTAGATTAATTTTTAACCCGAAATTCTAGGAATAGTTAGATTTTTATTCTTTATCTCGTGATTCTTGTGTTACTGAGTTGCATTTTCTGCTCGGTGCAAACAAAGAAAAACTGTAGTAGTTACTAATATTCCTGCAGAGACGGTTTCCTCAGCAACAAATTGCTATTTTTAATACTATACTCAAGAGGATTTCAGCTGATGTTTCTACTTACTTGGTCTCTTGCATAACTCAATTTTTCAAAGCAACGCATAATTTTTTTTAGCTTACCAAATAGATCAGGCTCAAGAGACCTTTATCATTTCTAGATTTGGGGTGATGTCAGGTTTAATCCAGTTTTAATAAAACTTGTCAGTGGGACACCTTTCTGGTTGAAGTAATGTTTCACCTTTAAAAATAAAAGAGTCATACTTGTATAGTACATGTGTCACTACACTATTTTCTTCGAGTCAAAATGTTTGCACCTTGTAAAAGAATTTTAAAGTCAGTACTTATCAGATACTTAACAGACGGGGTGTACTTATGACCATGGGAACATGCAACACACGGCAGAGCCATTTGCTATTGCACTCTCGTTGATTTTTGTCCGGAGTGCGATAGCCGTTGGCACTCTGTCTCGTTTTAATTCGGCTTTGCATTGCAGCATTGGCTCTTGCGGTGTTGCATCCCGAGTTACATTGCAATGGACCTTTTAACGTGCGGCGCACATTCTCGCAGTTCCGCCGCCTTCGAGCCCACAGTCCAGACGCCTTGACTTGGGGGACATCCAGAAGCACGCCGAGAAGCTTAGGATTGGGACTCAGGTGGGCCAAGGCTTTATGTTTACTTTCCTGCAAATGTAACCCTCATAGGTGGTGAGGTCGTCGACCGATGCGATTGACTGGCGTCGCTCTGCAATTGGCCAGCGTCGTGCGGCGATTGGCTGGTGCCAAGGTCGCGCGCAGTGCCGGCCAGTCACGGTGGTCGGCGATCTCACCGACTTTCTCGCCGGGTGTCCAACTCGAGCCACAGGTGTAGCTTAATTGATGAATTAGTACAGCAGGGAACTCTTCTAGCATAAAAAAGACACTAAACTTTAAAAAAAAGAAGTATTTGTTTTTTTTATGCTCCTAGACAGAACATATATGTCACAAAAAACACTTTCCTAGAAAAAGGAAACTTTATTTTTGGGCAACATTTAGGTTGCGAGACTCATTTTGATTATCGCGACATGCTTCTATGTAATGCAACCCAAGCACTAAAAAAAAAAAAAAAAAAAATTGTTGGGAGTTAGGCGTTTTTAGGAGCGATTCCAAAATGCACTTCCACTTAGGGTCAATGTGCTGAAATATCAGGATCGCTCCCTACTAAAAATCTGTCTTGTAACAAAAATATTGCTTTAAATTTAAAATTTGTTTTTTGGATAATGTATATTTTATGGGGGAAGGAAGAAGTCGGCGATTTATTGTGTGGTGGCTGCGGAAGAAGAAGGAAACTTCTTCCTTGAGAACCTCGAGACAATGATAATCACGAGCTGACACGGGTTAGAATGATTACAACGCTCACTGCAATCTCCACCATTAAATTGTGATATATATGAAATTTAGTCATCAGGTGTTTCCGAAATTAATTACCTGGAAGAGAAAAAAAAGAGCGGTTCTATTATATGCATTCTGCACGGGGTTTTTCGTTTCCAAGTTTTATGTTAGTGGCATTTGGGGGAGTAAAAACAAGGTTTTTCTTTTTCAAATCCAAATTTAGAGAAGAATTGGATTTTTTGTTCCTGTGTATTTTTGAACTTGGAAGTTTTCAGGTTGTATTTTTTTTGCTCAATGTAAACACAAAGTTTTTACTAGTATTTGTTTATGGAGTGGTTTACACAACTAAAATTGCTGTTCCACAGATAATTTTGGCTAGCATTTCTGACTGAAATAAGAAGTTGTTTTTTTTATAAAAATGTGTATAGATTCATTCTTTTTATTCTCAAATAGCTATAAGAATAAGGCTCGAGGAAGACCATAATTTGCTTATATTCAGAAAAAAAGCATGTTTTGACAATGGAATGTGATTGAGCTGGGTTGGGGTGTAAACTTTGTATAATAATAAATTTAACCCCCTCCCCCCCCAAAAAAAAAAAAAAAAAAGAAAGAAGAAGATTGTGAGAAGGACAAGTAAGAGTAATATATTAAAATTCCAAAATTGAAAAAAAAAAAAAGCGATAAGGTAGGGTCTCTACAAACCGCTTTTTATAATTGGCCTCACTTCCTCAGACACCTATATGAAATCCACTCCTCCGACGCCGGAAGTGACGTAACGGAAGTAATGCCATCATGTTAAATAGGTAATAGAAATCATTATTACATACATATTATGATGTAGCTTTAAAAAGAAATAAAAATTAAAATTAGCTCGTCTGATTTTAATGTAGTTTTGCAGTAAAAGGTCACGTGACTATGTAAACGTTTTTGTCACGACATCTGTTTATTTGCAACCTATTTAAAAGCAGCCCAGCAAAAGATATGAGCTATGAAAATAGTATCAATACATATAAATACCTCTTTATTGTCTTTGTGTGACGTGACATTATTATTGTGGGCGTGGCTGGCATGGCACTAGCGCGTGCGTATGCATGCTCCGTCTTTCTTCTAGCTACTCGGCTACTCCTTGCATTGTGCATTGCACGCTTCTCCAGCCCGGGCGCTCGTCCTGTGAGAAAAAGTCTCGTAGCTGGTCTCGTGCCCGTAGCCTTCGTTACACTGCCAGCGAGCGGAACATAGCACGACGGTCTATCCTCCCTATCCGCCCGCGTGATTAGATAGGTGTACGCTGTTGTAAAAACCTTATAAGACCCCTAAAAAGAAAAAAAAAATTTTCTTTAAACAGTTTGGTTGGGACACGCGTGTCAAAATATTAATTTTACGTGAAAAAAATATTTTTTAGAGAAATACTGACGGCGCGAGACGCGATTTAGTCGGTAGTCACCTTCTTTCCACTTGTTTTTTCTCTCGGCATTTCGGGCGCGTAGAGGAGCGGTGGATCAGCTTCGCCTTCACGTTGAGGTGGAAAGAGCGAATTACCATCTCGTTGAGTGAATGATTATTCTGTGACGTCATGGACCTTGCGCGCAGAATTTCAAATAAATCTCTCGCTGTCAATATTGCTTTTTGACACGCGTGTCCCAACCAGACTGTTGAAAGAAAGCAGTATTTTTCTTTTCAGGGGCCCTTTAAACATAATCCGAATCATTGATTATCGCACCTAATAACTAGCTTTCAATGGGCCAACAGTTGAGTTACGTTAAAATTCTCACTTACAGCAGCAAGTGCGCATAACCCAGCTGCAGGAAGGTTGAATGGATAGTCCAGTTAAATTTCTAACTGGGTCCACTTGGAGTCAAACTACAACTGGGATAAGCAGGTTCCAGTTGGGAACCAATAGGGACCTGACGGGGAATCAACTTGAAGTAAAGAATTGTAACTGGTAGGAGTGATTTCCACATGGCCGTCTCTCCTCCGACAATTCTGCATCATTTCCGGCACCGGAGGAGTGATTTGCACGCAGCCCTCCCTCGTCCGACGGGAGTCGGAGGAAGCACTTCCTTTATAATTTTAGTTTGTTGCATTCAGAAACATAAATTAGTGTATTGTTTTGTTTGTATGCTGTGCTTCAAAAACGACTATAGCTCAAAAGATTTTTTATACAAATAAAATAAAGTGACTCAATATGAAAAGTGAAACCTTCATAGCCTCATGTATAGAAAAAAAATTGTTGCCATCAGTTCTGCTATAACTACTAAAACACCGAAAGCATGCAGTAATTTATTAATTGTGAGTACGGTAGTATTTTTGTATTGGCATCATACTTTTTTTCTTTTTAAGGCCTCAGGTATGGGCCAATGGCCTTTCTGTGGTGTTGCAACCCTCCAGGGTTGAATAAAGATATTATTATTATTATTATTAAGGGCATATATAAGAAATATGCTAACAAAGTTTCTTCTAATTGGCTCTTATTTCATTTTCTCTAAAAAGAAAATTTAGTAAAGTGTGTTGCTGGGTTAGTTGGTGCATAATTAGGTACAAATAAAATAAATCATAAGAGACAAAGACAAGAGAGTGGACATGACAGGTGCTAGATGAAATCCAAACAGCCGGTCCTGTCACAGCGTTCACAGCAAAATAAACCAGTACTTCCCTGGGCCTAGTTCTCTACACTTGCATCCAGATCTCTTCGACGAATTTGTCACAGTGTCACAGAGATCTTGAAACATGCAGGCTCCTACAAAATACTCAAGGGACATCAGCGTCACACCCGAGGAAACTGTGAAAAACATCATCGTCGGTCAGGTAAGCCCAGGAGGCTCATCAACACTATGATCTTCGGCAAAACTCAAAATGTCTAAGACAGCTGTGAGGAAACCTATTGGCGAGGAGATGGAACTATGGGGGGCACTCTGTCCAGCTTGTTTTTTCATAGAGCTCGGTGTTTGGCCAACCCAAGGCCTGCGGACTGTATTCTTTATGTCATCTTCCCCGGTAGGGTGCGGGACACAGTGTGATGAAACTTCGTTTATTAACAATAAACGGAGTGACGTTGGTGGGATGCGACAGGTCGAATCTCTCCCGAAAGCAGTCGGTGGAGGATGCACAAGCTTGACCCACTTGGGCCTTTGTGCTGAGCAGCTGCTGGACTCATGCATGGTGCATGTGTCCAGGAATGCATGCTGCATTGTTCACGCAGACAAGAGCCGCTACAAAAGAGTTCCTCCTCAGGCTCTTTCGCAGCCCGAGGAAGGGCTACAACGTTGCTACAACATCGTTGTTATCCCCGTGGGCGAAGTTCTAAAGTTAGTTGCTAGGGGCACGACGGTTGGTTGTCCTTTCCAATACAGAAATATCTGAAGGTTGAAATGTCGAATGAACAAAGAAGAAATTGCAAAAAGGTTTCCTCCGGGACATTTTTTGTTCTATAATGAACTACGAAAGGGTGCCTGCTTCGAACATGACTTACTCTTAGCCACTTTCTGTAGCACACTTTGAACGGAAGAGCTTCGCACGAGTAAGAGTAAGAATATGACGTGAGAGCACTTTTTCGGTTCCATTATTATCCCGAAGGCACGGTGCTATCTCGATTTCTAACTTCATTGAAGCAGCTGCTGTGTAACGCTCATATTTACAGCCCTACTACCTGGAGCAGCATCGATCGAAGGAGAGCAAGGTTGCCCTGCTGAACGAGGCGATTCGCCTGCAGGATGGAAATGCCATCACAGCCGTAAGTTTTTCCGCCGGGACGCCTATATAGTAGTTGACTCTGACGACGATCTCCAACGACTCGGCGCTACTTAAAGCTACTGTGATAATCTATGTGGCAGAGTAGCGTCACTTCGGCCGTCTTGGTGCTTCAAATTGTCGCTGACAGTTATCCAGAGTCTCACCTTAGATTGCGAAAAACGCTTTTCCATTTTCCAGTAACGATAAAACAGTCTGCGATGGAGCGAAACGACATCGCTTGTGCTCCTCGACGCTGTACGCAAAATTCGGGAAGTCGCGTTTTCTAATCGTAACTATCACCAATAGCGCCTGCCCTGCACTAGGTACCAAAATGGAGGTGCCCACGAGAGAGTCGAGAAACGGAGTTTCGATACTCGTAGCTATATTTAGTGACTCCAGTGGTACTGTTAAGTAAGGGCAACCGTAATACGAGGCAAATCTGGTGCTGCTGTACCGTGGTGCCTGGAACGAGTCTTCGTCTGGTGTGTTTAGGATCCTGTTCTGCCCGTATGCGTCGAAAGCGGTCCCAAAGGGGCGACAAATTGCATCGCCGGAGTCGCCGTGTCGCGCTGTTAGATGTCGCAGCAATGCGGGCCACTGGCGGTAGAAATGCTGGCGAAAAAACGACCACACGACGTGCGGCGGGATCGATGGCGGCAGCCATTGCATCGTTGAAAGATGTGCTTTAAGAGATTCGCTTTTAGTCGATCTGCTTGAGGACACTTACTTTATGGGCTTTGCTTTTAGTAGTAGAATGCAGTAAAACCTCGTTATAACAAAGTTGAAGGAGCGGTCGTAATTATTTCGTTATAACCATTAGTTTGTTATAGCCACTGTTCATTTCTACCCACTATTAGCAAGCAAGGGGAATTATGATTGCTTTGTTATATCCATTAGGTTGTTATATCCCATTTTGTTTTAACGAGGTTTTACTGTACAGAAGAATCTCGTTAGTTCAAACTCTCTTAATTTAAACTCGCGGATAATTCAAACTAACATGCAGGTCCCATCCTATGTGTTTCTAGGAAGGAAACCCTTGGGTTCAAATTAACGAGATTCCTCTGTAGTTGTAGATGTGCTTTTCGAGAATGTAAGAGAGGGGGAGCAAAAGCCATAGATGACGTGGCTGTGTGAGGGGAGATGGGGAGAGAGTGATGGCGGAGCAGCACTGTTACTTGCCTTTGCGAGCACGTGGGGTTGTGTGTACGAATGCTGCCGGCTTTCGCAGGAAGAGGCAGTAATGACTTCTGCCGTAAAACGACAGGACCACAACCACCGTAAGCAAATCACGTGCAGTGGAGACCGCCCTTCCGCGCAGCCGCGGAGCCCCATTTCTCATCGCCCGCAACCGCGCAAGCGAAGCTTTCCAGCGCGCACCATCCGCCGCCGAGTCCAAGCCCGCCGAATGAATAGGTGCAGCGAGCAAACAAACATGCGAGCGAATGAATGAGCTAGCAAACAAAAGAGTGATCGGTTCACGGAAAAAAAAAAGCGCGAGGCACACTTAAGCATTTTTGTTGTGAATGCGAAAGCATGCAAGCCGCTCGTGCGCTCCCTTTGTCGTCTGCTAGTACTAGCGTGCGCGCGCTTCGGGATCTCGGAGGCCATGGCGCAGCGGCCAATGGGAGCCCCGTCAACGCGCGCCAGCTAATGGAACTGAAGGCAAATCGCTCCTATTGGGATCGCAGAAACCAGGAGCCGTTTTCGCGCTTCAAACTGATGACGTCAGCTCGCTCCATGAGACAGTTAATGCTTTCGCATTAAAAAAGAACCAAACACGCGAACGCCGTGTAAAATGTGGGGGTGTGGGGGGAGAAAGAGTGCCTCATTGCAGTCGACGGGGTTGTCCGAGGAACGACGGGGATGGGGAGAGCGCTCTCTCCCCACAATCACGTGGGTACTTGCGTTCGAACATCGCCGTTTTTCGCTGGGAAAAGGCACTATTGGCTGTTGCCGTAAAAGTCGAGCGGCCACAAGGGTTGCCGTCATCACGGCATTCCGTCTCGTGTCTGCCTTGATTTCTGATGACTCTCCGCCTGGCAGAACCTGCGGCAGAACTGGCGTCCGCTGCATTCACCGCCGCTACTGTCCCGCCGTCAGAATTGCGACGGGCAATGACGTGACACTTTTACGGCGTCATCGGGTGGAAGTCGAGGGACCACAGATGAGGACGCGGTAAACAGACCGGTCAGAGCTCCACGCGCCATAGTGATACTACTTCTGACGCGGGGCGATCTCTGCGGTGTCGGCGCAGGTGGTGCTGTTCCTGAAGCGCACCCTGAAGCCCTCGCTGTTCAACCAGGAGCTGATGCAGCGACCCAAGGCCATCTCCCACTACGTGAACCACCTGCGCTCCATCCAGGACAATACGCAGCTCGTGGACGTGCTCGGGTGGGCCGCCTTCCTCAGGACTGTCCGAGGCGCCATCCCCGAGAGGGACGCTCGTGCCGGCGGTATTAAATGCGTAGCATTTATGGGGCCAGCCCTCGGGGATTTCATTTTCTCGCTCAGACGTAGCCTCAATGGCGTCACGGTGTTACGTGACGCCGCAACGTCGTCCCAAAGGTGCTCTGAACGCGCGGCATTTATGGGTCTTGTCACTTCACGTGACTATACTCTGTTTCACCTTATGTTGTACCGCAGCGAAGGCTACATGCGGACTAGATAATGTCACGTGACAGTGCAACGTCATGTCACATTGTGACGTCTTGTGATGCAGTGACGTCATGGGGTCATGTGACGTGGTCACGTGATGTCAGGTGACACCATGCTACGTCATTGTGACAATGCGTCACACGACGTAGTGCCCGCTTTCTGTATTCACAAAATCCTCGCAATGTGCTCTTCAGTGGCCTCCTCACTGCGCCCACAAGAGGAGCGGTGTGAAGAGGCCCGACAAATGCTATGCATTTAGAATGCCTTCAGAAAATACCAAGCTGTACTGGGCTTGTAGTACTGGGCGAGCGTCGTGTTGCCAAAAAGCGAACGAAGCATGTGCGCATGTGTTGCAGCTGGCGCTTTGGCGCCGGGAGAGGGCGAGTACTGCAGTGATACCATCGAATTTTCGCCGATAATAGTCACGATGGAGGCGCAGTGCATTCGGCCAATTGCGATTGCGCTGGGGGTCGCGCGATCGCGCTCCTCCCCGCCTGCTCTTTCTCGCCTTCAATCGCCCGGCGACCGAAAGATGTGCTGGAGCAAGCAGCGGCTGCCTGCGCTGGAGCAAGGCGCCGACGGTCCCACCCTAGGTGTTAGGATGGAACCCATTCGACGTCAAGGTTTTGCTGTGCATGAACGTGAAGCAGCACGTAGAAGAGAATGTCACTGATCAAAGAATGGACGCGCTGGTGCGACCGAGCGATTTGTGCAGTGCGTCCGCGAGAATGTGTTTGATGCAGCTGTTCTATGTGTGATTGGTTGTGGTTTACGCCAATACCTCAGCACGCAACATCGCCAGAATTTCCAGTCAATCGCGACGCATTATCGTCGAAATGTCGCACCGGCTGATGCTGTCCATTCGCATCACTTTGCGTGATCGTCCGCACAATGTTTGTGACTTTACGCTTCCTTTGAGTGACAGTGGGCTGACAAGCTTCACCTTGTTCGTTTCAGCATGCTTGGAAGAACTGAAGATGCAGCTGTAAGTTTCTTTCCCACTTTTCATTGCTTTTCTTTCTTGTTTTTTGTAAGACGGCTTTATTGGGTATCCTTGCTGTTAGTTTGAGGTGGAAAAGACAGTAGAGGTAATGAGACATCCCATTCGTGGATAGAGACAGCTACTCCATTGTGGCTGCTTGTTGAGTGGCGCGAGATAGTTGAGGGATTGTTTGTTAACCCTCTTGAAACCCAGTTTTAACTAGTTCTTTGCACGCGGAGTATTTTTGGGATTGTACACGAGATAACAAACAAGTGCCATTTTGAAGCAGCTGCTTAGGAGAACAATGCATGGATTGACTGTGACTTTTCATTGTTTTGAGAGGTAGAGTCCACATCACTTTTTTCAGTTCTTGCAATTCTATTTGTGTGACTATTACAAACAGCGTGACTGTATTTGCAATAGAGTTACACTGTTTTCCGTAAGGACCTGCGTGAAATTGACAGAATTTCGTACACAATTCTTTGTGAATGTTAATTTAATTTGAAAAAAACAAAAAACAAAAAAAAAACATTCATACCGTTATTACAGATGCTTTTCTTAGAAGTAATGTTTGTTGTCAAATTACTTTTTTCCCCCGCTATCGTGGCAAAGGCAGTGGTAACGAGCTAGATGCTATCGCAGCTTCGCCGTTTCTAGCACCGTGGCAACTTCGGCACGATAACTTCAGGAACAAGACATGCTGGAACGGAAAAAATGGAAGAGTTGCGCCGTTCCGCGACTTTTGTGTGAATGGCTCTATCCAGAAGGCGCAGAAAAATAAAAAAATAAAATTAACAAGATTAAAGAGAGCATGCACAAGGCAGCAATACCGAAAGTCCGGTGCTTGCTCGTTTAGTGCGTGTTAGGAGTAGGGTGCGTGGCTGGTGTCGCTCTATGTTTGATTACGTGATGTGACCCGCGGGTGTAACTCGGATCTGCTCGAGCAAGACGTTTGGCTGGCACTTGTGGTCAATCAGTGAGGAGACGAGCGCTGCGTTTGCATTCGGCTGGCACTCGCGCTTTCTTCTTCTGTGTCTGGAGCACGAAACCAGAAATGGTTAGGTGCCAGCGGAATGACACGTCCCATGATAAAAAGACTTTAGTGTGGCAAACATACTGCTTCCGGTACTAAGGCTAACAAAATGTTCTTCTATAGATGGTGAAATACAAACTTGCCATGGAGATACCTGAAGCGGCCGCAAGACTTAGGAATCTCCAGTCGTGCCTGAAGTATGTCTGTGCTCTCCTTGAGCCCGCAATATTTTTTTTCATTTTGTGCACAAAGTGACAATATTGAGTTCCAATTTGTGCACTTCACAGTTTGTAAGGAGGTGCTCCTCTTTACAAACTGTAAGGTATAATATATCTTGTTAGCATGATTTAAATCAACCCAAGACTAGGACAATGAAGACAAGTTGTTTTTTTTTGCTTCCTTTCATATATTTTACCCTTGTCAGAGGTAATTTGCATCACGGTAAACTTTCAACAGCTCACCTGCGGGCAAACTATTTATTCATTAACCTTTTTTGTTGTTTGTAAGAGAAGGTAGCTTTACAATTTGCAACCTTAACATGACCTTTATAAAAGCTGAAATATTTTTAAAGTATTTTTCAAACATAACCTTATTCAGCAGAGATTTGCCTGGTGAGCAAATTATAGACTGAAATTTTAAAAACTATTCAAGTTTAGTCCGACAAGACTTTTCTTTGGTTAGGATACTTTATACGTCAGCAGGTACATTTTACATCAACATTTGGTACAGTGCTTGAGCGGGCATGCATAGCTGTTTTATAGCTTAAAGAAAAAATTGGGAAGCTGTGCTGGGCAAGCTGCGATATGAAAGTTATGCTTACCCTTATTTACCTTTTTTCAAAGAGTTGCCACGCAGTAATGTTGGTCTGTCGAAAATATGTTGTGTTTCCAGATCTCATTTTCAGTCAGATCCATTGCTGAGTGTTCAAGCGGAGCTTATAAAAGATGAGATCAAACTACTCGAGATGCAACTTGTTATTGAGGTAAGGCCATTATTTGTTGCAGTCAAATTTTATATCTGTTTATGCTTCAGACATCAGATTTAATATGTGGTCTCTTGGGAGAGAAGATTATGTTTTGTGTGGCTTTGCATTGAAGCCAAGGGCTACATTCAAGAAGTTCCTTAAATCTGCAAGTACAAATTATGATGTCTTTGTGACAGGTCAGACGTACATCCATTTATGTTTTGCTTTTCCTCCTGGGAACTTCAGCAGACATCAACCAGAGCTAAAAGAAAGAGGTTATCCAGTGGATTGGCCAGTGCAAAGGGATTATCAAGTCGATTAGCCCACACAAAGAGGTTATCCAGTGGGTTATCCAATACCAAAAGATTGCCCACTGCAAATAGATCATCCATTACGGAGGAATTATCCAGTACAGAAGTCAGTACAAAGAGATTACCAAGTTGATTATCTAATGCAGGGGGATCATCTAGCAAGTTGTCCAGTAACAAGAGGTTATCCAGGGGATTACCCAGCATAAAGAGATGACCAGGACGGTTAATACATTACAGAGAGTTTATCCAGCAGGTTATCCAGTACCAGAAAAGATGACCACATGGATAGTCTCCAGAGGAAATGCTTCGTTTGGATTATAGTTGTGCATAAATAGGTGGCTCAAACATGCTAAAATAATGCTTAAAGTAAAAAAAAAAAAAAAAAAAAAAAGAAGCAGTCGGTACGGTTGAGGAAATTTGGGTGGTTTGGTAACCCCTGGGACCCCAGAAGCCTAGTTTGAGAACCTGTGACCCAGTAGAATTACCCAGTGCAGAGACTATAGAGTTGACTATCCGGTACAAAGAGACCATCCGGTGCCGAAAGATAATCCAGTGGATTATCCAGAGAAAAGCCTGTACATGTTGCGAAAGCGACAGAAAACTGTTTCACGGCCTGCAACTGTGCCCAGGAAGAAGACTTGAGGGTGGAGAAGGAGGGGCAGAACCTGCTCATGCGGGAGTTTCCCCGCAAAGCCTCTGTCGTGGGGACGCCCCTGGTGTCAACACTCTACTACTGCTGCATGTACCACTACAACACGGCCACTGTGAGTAAAGGGGGAAGGTCCAGACCCTTCCAATCTAACGCAGAACCCGATTTATGTCAGTCTAATTGTTTTGAAAAAAATTGTCGTGGAGAATCGTCGGGAACGACACTAAACGCTGGGACCGTTATTGGAGTTTAGGGTTAAAGGTCAGTTCACAGAGGGGCGTTTTTTTTATGTTGCGTTACGGCTGCCTACGTTGGAGTCACCAGGACATCCGTGCTTCGAACGGAGCACGGCGACTGGTTCAAGGAGCAGCTTTGCACGCGATGTACGAAACACGAATGTTCCGGTGATTCCTCATGTAACGTAAGAAATTGCAAGCAAATGCCCCTGTGGGAACCATCCTTAAGGCTGGTTCACAGAGTCCCGGTTTCTTACGTCATGTTACGGTACAGAAGCTTACGTCTGCTTATGTCGAGAGTCACCTGGACATCTGTGCTTCGCATGAAGCATGGTAACTAATTGAAGGACTAGCTTTGCATGCGGCATACAGTCTAAGCTCATCATAACAGACCTGGTTACAACAGACACTTGGATATAACATACTCATTTGTGAAGTTCTGTTGGTTTTCCTCTATGCACCATTGACTCAACTTCATAGCTGCATACAACATACTCCTTCTACAACAGACCAAAATCTTGGTCAAAATCAAGGTCTGTTATAACGAGCTTAGACTGTACTTAGCACGGGTGTTTTGGTGAGTCGTAATGTAACGTGAGAAAATGTAAGCAAATGTGCCTGTGTGAATGGGCCTTTATACACCATATCTTCCAGACCACAGTTGGTGGACTAGATCTACAAGTGCGGACTTTACGAGGGTTTGTTTTTTCTTTATCGTTCATCACGACAAGACGTGACATATTTTGTGAGTGACGGAGTGCATATTAACAAGGATTTAGGATACAAGTTTCTTTGTGAGCTAATAAGGCAGGCATTTGTGATGGTGTATTGCGCATGCAAGAATTTTTATGTGCAGGCTATTCTCTGGGTGAGGACTTAAAACTTTATACTACATTATACTGTATCTTCTGGACTATGCAGAGCGCAAGTTCGTCTGGTTCTTGCACAAGGGTTGCGATGATAATGCCGAGCTCTTATTGGACAATCGAAAAAAATAGTGGGTAGACCTCGAGGCATCAGCATCAAGGTCTACCCAGTACCCTTTCAATCAAAGACAATTGGAGCTCGGCGTCGTTCGGACGTCACCGCAACTCCTGCGCAGGAAGCGGACAACTCGCTCTCCGCATAGTCCGGAAAATACGGCATAAAGTTTAAAAGCCCATAGGGCCCATTTAAAATCAACGTAAGCAGGACTCCCCAGCGGACTCGAATCTGGGACTGCGCAGTGGCAGTTGGATGCTATAGTAACTGAGATGCTTAGTACAGCAAAAAACAGAGTAGCCGAGTGTGGCTTTGCCAGAGAGAGTGGCGTCGTGCGAGACCACGTGACCGCTCATCTCATTGATGTCATGCAGTGTGCCAAAGCAAGGCGCACTCGCTCACCTCAAAGAAGGTGTCAGTGGAGGGTTTGCGCCATTGCCGCGAACGCAAGTTGGAGCGGCAAGCTCAGGACGCTGTGCCTCGACCTAGCACAAAGCACACGCCCTGTGTGCAGTTTGTGCTAGGCCCGCTTAGCTCAGACAAGCTCCAATCTGTGCGGTTTGTGCTGGAGAGATTCCATGATCCTCGTTCTTTGTTGTCACAATCGAGCCTGTGTAGTTTTGAAAGCACCTGGATAGGTCACATATGTATCAAAATAAAGATTCCTCTCTCCCCCCCCCCCCCCCCCCCTCGCCCCAAGATGTTACTGCATTGTTTACGTCTCCTCAAAATGAGCCTCGTGACGTAAATAGAGAGATGGGATGTGTGCGTGCATGCCAGTGTTGGCAGTAATGTTAGCAGCGTAATGCTGCTAACATTAATGCCTTAGTTTTTTTGGCTAACGTAGTAACATACTCATTACGTTTTCAAAACGGTGACGGACGACATATTTACATTACTTATTTAGAATAACGGGTAACATAGTTACGTTACTCAATGCATCTTCCCGAAACAAGGAAAAAGATTATACAACTTTTTGTGTGTTTTTAGGTGCCACATTATTCCAATTTCTGCATTTTTCGCATTTTTCTTTGCATATTTCCCAGTGAGTGCTTAGTTGGAGGCAAAAAAAGATAGGGTAGTCGTGTTAATAGTGAGAGATGGGGTAGTTGGTACATCGTTCCTTTTGACAAAAGCGCCACAAGACAAGGACATAAATCAATAGTGAGTGCTTGTGCTGTGTCTCTTACTTTATGTCCTTGTATTGTGGCATTTTTGTCAAAAGGTAATTGCGTTAAATTTCTGCATGAATGTAATGTTCCTTGAAATGTGGTGCTTGGGCACACATCTGGCATCTAAACAGTAGAATGTTCCAAATCATGATTAAAAAGAAATGCAAAAGCGATGTGCGTTACTTTTGATCGGTAACGGTAACGCATATTCCCTTTATTTTGAGGTAACATAGGTCGGCAACACGTTTCTTTTATTTTCAAGTAATGAGCAACGTATTTCGTTGCTTTTTTTTTCAGCAACATCTTCAACACTGACGTGTGCATACGAGCGCACATCCCGTCTTTCGCATGACTTGTCGATCGCATTCCCCTCACTCCTTTTGTGGCCGCACTGGCTTTCCCAAGCTTATCTTGCGCACGGAGACACAAGGCTGGTGGGCCGGCGCAAAACAGTGCGAGGTGCACAAAATGTGCGAGGAATATTTGTTGTTCACAAATCTGGGCCTAAAGGGGCACTAAAGTGCTTTTTGAGATCCTCGTTTTATGGTCATAATTAAGTCTACGAGCTCTAGGCATCCTAAAAAGACCGAAATTACATTCATGCGCGGCCGATTTGCGCATTAAAAAAGCGATCAAAGTTCCCGACACTTATCGTCGTTGCAGAACGACAGATGGCGCTACCGAACCTCGCTGATAGTAGTCAAACGACGGACGGCACCTGTTAGCCACTCTCGAGCGATGGGTTTCCGTGTGAATGAGCGGGATTGGTCGGCCGCTCGTCTACGCGGGAACCCATCACTTGCGAGCGGCGGACAAGTGCTGTCCGTCGTTTGACCTCGTTCAGCAAGGTTCGGTAGTGCCATCTGTCCTTCTGCGCCAACGGTAAAAGTAGGGAACTTTGATAATTTTTTTAATATGCAAATCGATTGCTCACGAATGTAATTTTGGGTTTTTTAGGATGATCAAAGCTCGTAGATTGAGTTATGACTATAGAGGGAGGATCTCGAAAAGCACTTTGGTGTCCCTGTAAGTTAAAGGTGTGTAAATTTTAGGAAGGCGCATATTATGCGAGTCAAGTATTTTGTCTCACCTTTCAGGCTCATGGATTTTTTCCTCGTTGTTTCAAGTTATTTTGTGTTCAGTTTCCCGAACTGTTGCTGTTCGATTGATTGTACTTCTCCGTAATAATATCTTACTAATTGTTCTTTCTTCTAGAGCAACATAGCCAATCCAAGCCAGATGAGGACACTGTTCAACGTAAGTGGCGATCGCGGGGCAAACATTATGCTGCCTGGAACTCGGCTCAGACTGGCGTGTTTTCCGCGTCCAAAAGAGTGGTCCCTCGATTTCTGCCCAGTGATGTCGTAATAGTGTCATGCCGTCGCCGGTTGCGATATCCTGGCGGCGTCACAGCAACGGCGGTGAATGCCCGTTCTGCTGTAGGTTGCTCTCCAGTGCGGCAGTCCACAAAAGCTCTGGCAGCCAGAAGCTGGGACACTGCGACAACAGTGACACTCGTGTTCACTCTTCGTGGCAGTTAACCAGCAGGTTAACTGTCACAATCGCGTCATCCGACAGCTTGACACACCGGCTTCCGGGACGCCATTTGTTGCCCATTTCGAGACCGCTTTTTATGTACGTGTGGGATGGGACGCTAAACAGATCAGTCGGCGACGTGCTAGAGGCACCGCACCAACACCGAGAAGCCCCAGTACATTTCGCTCGTTACACAGATCCGAGCTTAAACATTCTATGGGGGCAGGAAATTGATTGTGCTCCAGATCGTCAATCTAACCGGTTCACAAAGTGGATTGGTAGAGGTGTGTGACCATCCCATAGATACAACAACGTGCATGTTTCTTGAAGTGGGCACTGAAGTGGATTTTTAGGTCAACATTTTACGATGCAAACTCGACCTACGCGTCCCAGAATTACGGTCATGTGTGGCTTTTATTCCTCTGCAAATGCGACCAGACATAGCAACACGTCCCCCTTTTCCGGAGCTCTATCTCGGAAAGAGGGGTGTGTCGCGGCATTTGGTTGCGTTTTTAATTGACAAAAAAGACCACGCAAGATTGTCATTATTGATTTTCCGGGATGCTTATGGGATCCAGGTTGAGTTTACATCATACATCATACATCATACACCAGTGTGAAAAGCTGCAAAGGCAGATTTCTCAGCACCGTAGTATGTGAATGTTCCAAATTACTGCGTACATAATCATAAATAGGCCCCAAAAGTGGAGATTTCTATTTATGCTCGCAAGTACCGCCCGACTTTTTTACGACATTTTATGGCACATAAGAAATATGCACAGAAAAAGATTACTTTGTAGCATTCAAATGCTAGTCAAGCTGTTAACCGGCTTTCCTTTCCCTCGCTTCTGCAATGTACGGCAAGAGAGCTGAAGTCACGGACGGGACGAGGACGGCAGGAAGGTCCTTCAGTTTCCCCACCTCCAGGGCATGGTGGAAAGTATATAGGTGTGGACACCGTGCGCACTGCACCTGCCAGATAAAGTCCTCTCCTCGCCTTAGTTGCAAGTGGTGCCACCAGGTGGCTCCTCGATATGCAGCTACAGCCTCACTTTCTTTTCAGTACAGAGTGAATATCGTTTTCACATTTAAATATTCTAAGCTTAAAGGGTAAGACAAAATGGCTAGATGGCGTAAGCTACCGCCCGATCCAAAGGGCTCAGCCGTATTCATCCATCCATCCATCCAATGGCAGCCTGTCGCGGGTCCGGTTTCCCACGCTTCTTTATGGAAGACACGCTTGCTTTTAAAGTCGCTTTCTGGGTGCACCGCGTCACGCAGAACTTGGCACGTGCGCTGCACGCGTTGCATAGACACTGCTTCGTCATTGACCGTAGTTTCGTCCCTCAACGGCAACAGTAACAGTTTTATAAACGCGTCGAAGTGGAGAGGTCTCTGGCGCGGCGTTGGAGCCAGCGTCCGTGAAGGTCGGAGCAGACGCTCCGAGTGGAAAGACCGGGTGCCATGGGTACGACACTTTTTTTTTTTGTTTCTTTTCCTCTCAGTTGCACCATCTGAACGGCGGAGACGCTGTCGGCCGAGGCTACTCGGGTGCGCGCCGATAGGACAATCTGGTTGATTGTGTCGCAGCGTCCGCTAGCGGTGCTGTGTGTCCTCACCTATATGCAGAATTCCCAAATAACTTGCACCACACTTAAAAAAAAAAAAGGCGCTTTTTGTGGGAGTGGAATTAACTATGCTGTTACCAAGCGTCTTGGCGAATTGTCCGGTTTCAGGCGCGCTCACTCTTTTTTCCACGGTCACGTGCCGTTCAAACTTCAAACTGATTCATACCAAATATATTTGAAGTCGTGTCATCTAAGCCACACATTCAATATTAAAAATAGAAAAGATTATGAACCCCATTTTTGTGGCCTCCAAAAAACTGATTGAAAAAAATTGACCGCATCTCCACGTGGTGAATGATGTTGCTTGGGGCGAAGCTCTGGTGGTGCTTGTCTGCGTAGACGCCGAGCCGCAGCATGCCGAGCCTTTTCATTCATGTCAGTAGGAGAATGTGTGGTTTTCTTCTTTTTCTTTGTTTTAAGCAGACAGATGGGATGGCATCTCAGAACCCCCTACTCTTTTTTTTTCTTCTTTTTCTTTTTTCATAATTTTTGTAATCTTTTTTTTTCTAATTTTTTTTTTTGCCCTACGTGAGCATGTGCTCACGTGCTCGTGATCTCACGAGCAGAAGCACGAGCGCCCGACGCCGGCCTACGGCGGACGGACATACGGACATGGCTAGCCCCTAAGGAGCTTCGCCCCTAAAAATGGTTGCACAGATCTCAGGAAGTAGATGTACATGTCATTCTCAACGTGGCGACGTACCGCGGGCTGGACGATGCGGTGGTGGCACACGACGGATTTGGGACCGCTCTTTTGCAACTGTGGTTTGTGGTACCGGCCAATCAATCTTGAAGCACAGAACAGCGAGGGGATCAAAGGGACGTACAGGTGCGAAACAATCGCACGATAAAGGGTTTAAGCAAAGTCCTCGTTGTCGTCGACTGCTTCACAGGCCCGAGGGAGGAATGGAAAAAAACTGGGTAGGGAGCGATAGCCACGTGACTTCCAGCAACTCTCTTCTCCGAGCCTCCGTGCACATGTTTCGGCTTCGGTTTCAAGCAGTTGCATCTTATGAATTTATTAAAAATTTATGTGACTCTGTAGGAAAATATCGATTGGGTATTCTTCTGACACTATACTAAATCACCTAACAAAAAAAATGAAAAAAAAGAAAGGGGAGAGGGGGGGTGTTCGGTGTCCCTTTTAAGAGCACTGCAAACGCGACGCAGGGGTGCGTTGTGTCGTGGCCATTTTTATATTTCACAGGCCTTCTTTTTAGGCTAATAAAAAGAAGAGTGCAAAGCATATCATGTAGCAGAAGCGCCTTAAATCGGTGTTACTCGATGCGCTCTACAATGTTTTGATTCACACCTCAACCCTTAAAGGAATAATTAAAAAATGAGCCAATTAGTCTTAAATAATGAAATAACTAGGCACACTAAGAAAAATCGGTGCACTTTCGTAAGACGCTCGGTAACAACATACAGTCAGCTTCACTCCCTCAGGGCACTCTTTTGTTTCTTTTCAAAGTTTGGTGCAAGTTGTCCGGAACACCCGTATATCTTATGCCGTGCTCCAGGATAAGCGTCCTACTTTCAGCAACATTCCGGTGCTTTTAAAGGGGCACTAAAGTGCTTTTTAAGATCCTGATTTTATTGTCATAGCTCATTCTATGAGCTCTAAGCATCCTAAAAAATCCGAAATTACATTAATATGCGGCCGATTTGCATAATGAAAAAGTGATCAGCAATTGCAACACTCACCGATGGTGCAGAACGACACACGGCGCTACCAAACTTTGCCGAATATGGTTGAACGACGGACGACGCTTGTCAGACACTTGCGAGGGATAGGCTCCCGCGTGGACGAGCGGCGGTCAAGTCCCGCTCGTCGAAGTGGGTACCCATCGTTGGCGAGTGGCTGACAAGTCCCGTCCGTTGTTCGACCACATTCAGCAAGGTGTGGTAGTGCCATCTGTCGTTCTGCGACAACGGCGTCACAATTGTTGGTCACTTTGTCCACGCATGAATGTAATTTCGGGTGTTGTAGGATGCTTAGAGCTCATAGAAGGAGTTATGACAATAGAACGAGGATCTCGGAAAGCACTTTAGTGCCCCCTTAAGGGCTTCGAGCGTGCACACGCAGCCGAAAACCGAGCTCGTTCTGGAGGCAGGGTGCCCGAAAGGGGCTCCCTGCCGCTCTCGTCTCGTGGGTGACCACGGCCCGGCACAGCCATGTTCTTGTGACCCTGTAACCGTCAACTTGCAGCTCACGGAAAAGCAGTTCACGTGGACCGCGCTCTCCGCCCTGGCCCAGATCAAGCACTGGAAAGAGGTCGACAACCTCTTTCAGGGCAAGGTAGGTGCCACTTGGCGACGCACAACGCCGCACGTCTAAATCCAAAGGCTGGTTCACATGTTTGCGTTTGAGTGTGTCGTGACCGTTTGGGACGACTTACGACTAGAGAACACGCTAGCGCCATCTGTGACGTAGCCTTAAAAGCACTTCTGATGTGCGCATAACCGTGCTCGTATTCAACTGGAGAACCGTGGTAAAAAAAAAAAAAAAAAGTCCGGCTCCTTGTGGAGCGTTGCTAATTTCCCCCTCCAGACGTTCAGTTAAGACAGATGTAGGTGTATCTTAGATTAGGTTTATGTTATTCGACCATGTTATTAGCTTTATGTTATTTGTAATAACTACTTCGCGCCGCACAAACAATGCGCAGAACTTCCTTTTTTCTCGATGTGACGACGAGCGTAGACTGAAAGATTTGTAGCATTTGCGAGACGAAATCTATGCGACATCTACAAGAAGCGGTCGCTAATGGCTAGGATTTTGTGTTTTTCGTGAATGCCGGTAAACCTCGTAATCAGCTTCAGAGCCCTTTTGTTTTGGTCAAAATCGGGGAAAACTGAAAACCCCCGAATCGGGCATGTCCTTAAGTAAGAAAAACGCGAGCTTTGCAGGAATTTAGCCATAGTCTACCTTCTAGAAATGTCCGCGAGGCTTCTTTCTTCAGGGCCACACATCTTTATCCCATTTCTTTTTATAGGTCCGGAAAGCTTTCCAAGCATTCGGGTCTTCTCCATGTTTCCCGGAGGGTGGGAAATCCCATGCCCGAGTCCCATTTCCTGCGACACAAGCCTCAGTAGACTCTGATTTTTGGGTCAAACACCAAAAATTTGATACCAAAAAAAAAAAAAAAAAAAAAGATGACAGACTCTGTGGGGGAAAACAAACACCGAAAAAATGCCTCCGAATTCGAAGAAAAAAAAAAGACCCCCGAAAACACGGCACTCCGCTCGCAACATTGTCAGAATTACCCAAGGCGCACGGTAAATGCACGATGCGTAAAGTATAACCGGATCAGAGGAGGCGTTCTGGGGCTACCCAATGTATGACGCCACTGTAACGGGGGTCACCCAACGGATTGCGCCAGCAGTCACAAGCAATTGCTCAAGAGCCTGTATCGTAGAGAGGGTCTTTCTCAAACCACGGGGAGCGTTTGCAATTCAGTGGCAGACGCCTCCCGTGCCGATTGGTTGCAAGTTCGCACCCGCTACATTGCGCGTGGCGAGGAAGAAAGCTAGGAAAAAGAGGCAGAGACGCTCGCCGACGATCAACGTGTTCATCACCTCCTCGCATGCAGCTTGTATTGTAAACATGGCCCATAAACCACCACACTCGAGCGTAAATGCGCGAAATTAGCAATTACCCAACCGAGATCTTTGAACCTCTCTGAGGTACGTCAAGGGCTATCTGGAACTTCTCCTATAATTCTTTCATTTTCTGATTACTGCAAAAAAAAAAAAAAAAAATTGGAAGAGGAGTTTGGCTTTGAGTGTCCCATGGATGGGAGATGACCACGCATTTGTGCCAAAGTGCACAAATGAACCGAAGGAATCTATTTCTTTTGCAGTCGTGGCTGGGAAAATCGAAGATGCGCTGCTGCATTGGGTTTGACAAGGCTGTCGAGGTCCTTGCCAAAGCGCAGGCTCCACCCGAGGTATGATCACCCGCTGCTCTCCAATGTTCCTGGACTGGGGTTGGCAATGTAGGGCCTGCAGGTCACATCCGTCATCTTGGGCTCTAGTAACAATGCCCAAACAATTTGTCATTCCTCATGGATATGGACCCCTATGATATGGGTATCGCGCTATATAGAGAACCTTTTTTAGGGATGAACTGTTTAAATAGATGCATTTTGGCCTCATTATTATGGAGAACTCGCCTCATGGACACCTCTTGGCTGGAATGGAGGTGTCCATATTAACGAGACATCACTATTATGTTCACTGTTCTTTCCCCCCCCCCCCCGCAAAAAAGAGTAGGGGGTTCTGAGATGCCATCCCATCTGTCTGCTTAAAAAAAGAAAAAGAAGAAAACCACAGATTCTCCTACTGCCATGAATGAAAAGGACCGAAAAGCTCGGCATGCAGCGCCTCAGCGTCTACGTAGACAGCAAGCTGCTCCGGAGACCAGGGCGCGAGAAGCTGCTGCACAGCGTCAAAAACGCCAAGCGGACCCGGAGTTGAGAGCTCGGGAAGCGGCGGCAAAGCGTCAACGCCGACAGCAAGCAGCAATACCTATGACCAAAATCAGTATCATCAGCACCACCCGAGCTTCGCCCCAATCAACATCATTCACCACGTGGAGATGCGGTCATTTTCATTTACTTTCCTCCTCTCCGGCGCCTTCGTCGCCACACCCACTGGCCAAACTCTCCCAATATACGGCTCTGGACGAGAGAACATGCTAGCGCCATCTGTGACGTAGCCTTAAAAGCACTTCTGATGTGCGCATAACCGTGCTCGTATTCAACTGGAGAACTGTGGTAAAAAAAAAAAAAAGAAAAGTCCGGCTCCTTGTGGAGCGTTGCTAATTTCCCCCTCCAGACGTTCAGTTAAGACGGATGTAGGCGTATCTTAGACTAGCTTTATGTTATTCGACCATGTTATTAGCTTTTTGTTCTTTGTAATAACTACTTCGCGCTGCACAAACAATGCGCAGAACTTCCTTTTTTCTCGATGTGACGACGAGTGTAGACTGAAAGATTTGTAGCATTTGCGAGACGAAATCTACGCGACATCTACAAGAAGCGGTTGCTAATGGCTAGGGTTTTGTGTTTTTTTTCGTGAATGCCGGTAAACCTCGTAATCAGCTTCAGAGCCCTTTCGTTTTGGTCGAAATCGGGAAAACTGAAAAACCCCGAATCGGGCATGTCCTTAAGTAAGAAAAGCGCGAGCTTCGCAGGAATTTAGCCATCGTCTACCTTCTAGAAATGTCTGCGAGGCTTCTTTCTTCGGGGCCACACATCTTTATCCCATTTCTTCTTATAGATGCGGGAAAGTTTTCCAAGCATTCGGGTCTTATTCATGCTTCCCGGAGGTTGGGAAATCCCATGCCTGAGTCCCGTTTCCTGCGACACAAGCCTCAGTAGACTCTGATTTTCGGGTCAAACACCAAAAATTGATACCGAAAAAAAAAAAAAAAAAAAAAGATGACAGACTCTGTGAGGGAAAACAAACACCGAAAAAATGCCTCCAAATTCGAAAAAAAAAAAAAAAAAAGGACCCCCGAAAACACGGCACTCCGCTCGCAACATTGTCAGAATTACCCAAGGCGCACGGTGAATGCACGATGCGTAAAGTATAACCGGATCAGAGGAGGCGTTCTGGGGCTACCCAATGTGACGCCACTGTAACGGGGTCACCCAACGGATTGCGCCAGCAGTCACAAGCAATTGCTAAAGAGCCTGGATCGTAGAGAGGGTCTTTCTCAAACCACGGGGAGCGTTTGCAATTCAGTGGCAGACGCCTCCCGTGCCAATTGGTCGCAAGTTCACACCCGCTACATTGCGCGTGGCGAGGAAGAAAGCTAGGAAAAAGAGGCAGAGACGCTCGCCGACAATCAAAGTGTTCATCACCTCCTCGCACCCAGGCGAAAATCAGTCCACCTCCAGCTGGATTATGGAACTGGAAATGAGGCAGTCCAGCTGGAATCCAGCTGGACAGCCTCATTTCCAGTTCCATAATCCAGCTGGAAGTGGACTGATTTTTAGGGGCGAAGCTCCTTAGGGGCTAGCCATGTCCGTATGTCCGTCCGCCGTAGGCCCGGCGTCGGATGCTCGTGCTTCTGCTCGTGAGATCACGTGCTCGTGTAGGGCAAAAACAAAATTGGAAAAAAAAGATGAAAAAAATTATGAAAAAGAAAAAGAAAAAAAAGAGTAGGGGGTTCTGAGATGCCATCCCATGTCTTCTTAAAAGAAGAAAATCACACATTCTCCTACTGATATGAATGAAAAGGCTTGGCATGCTGCGGCTCGGCGTCTACGCAGACAAGCACCACCAGAGCTTTGCCCCAAGCAACATCATTCACCACGTGGAGATGCGGTCAATTTTGCCTGGGCAGCTTGTATTGTAAACATGGTCCATAAACCACGCGACTCGTTTCAAGCAGTTGGACACTGTAATACAGGTCCTCTAACAATTGCAACATGGACTACCACACTCGAGCGTAAATGCGCGAACCAGCAATTACCCAACCGAGGTCTTTGAACCTCTCTGAGGTACGTCAAGGGCTATCTGGAACTTCTCCCAATTCTTTCGTTTTCTGATTACTGCAAAATAAAAAAAAATAAAAAATTGGAAGAGGAGTTTGGCTTTGAGTGTCTCGTGGATGGGACATGACCACGCATTTCTCCGAAAGTGCGCAAATGAACCGAAGGAATCTATTTCTTTTGCAGTCGTGGCTGGGAAAATCGAAGATGCGCTGCTGCATTGGGTTTGACAAGGCTGTCGAGGTCCTTGCCAAAGCGCAGGCTCCACCTGAGGTATGATCACCCGCTGCTTTCCAACGTTCCTGGACTGGGGTTGGCAACGTAGGGCCTGCAGGTCACATCCGTCATCTTGGGCTCTAGTAAATCTTGTTGGGCAATGCCCAAACAATTTGTCATTCCTCATTGATATGGACCCCTATGATATGGGTATCGCACTATATAGAGAACCTTTTTTGGGGATGAACTGTTTAAATGCATGCATTTTGTGCCTCATTATTATGGAGAACTCGCCTCATGGACACCTCTTGGCTGAAATGGAGGTGTCCATATTAACAAGACATAACTATTATGTTGACTGTTCTTCCCCCCCCCCCCCCCCCCCCCCCCCGCCCCCCCCGCAAAAACATATATATTAATGCGACATTGGTTCTTGTCAGGTTTATTAGGAGGTGCATAGTGTTTGGGATAATTAAGCATTTAATTAACTTATTATCAAACAAAGTAATTCTGTTGTACGTTTAGACAGCAGGAAGTCAGTTAGCCCCAATGGGCGCCCGGGGTCCCTGCCGTAGACGAGAAATTTAGAGAGTACCAGCCTGGGGTGCTCTAGCGATACATGACCGCACGCCGGTACGATGCTCATCTAGATGAAAACGGGCAGGGGTGGGGATTAGACCCAAGATACCTGGGTTCCGCAGTGCAAGCTTTCGCTCCACGTGCTTCGGGGTTCCGGTGCGTTCTCGGCCGCCTATATACCCCTAACTATTGAAAGCGAGGACATAGTTTAAATTGGAAACTTGTTTGGCATCATTAAATGCAGCCGAATATGTCTGTTCTGGAAAGAAGTAAGGTTCATGCAACATTTTACCGTCTCCCGAAGAAACAAGTCAGATTGTGCATCCGTGGCACTAACACTTATTCTGTTGGCCGTTGACCAATAGAATGCCAGTGCCAACAGAAAGATGCAGACATTAGACTACTACTGTCTACTACTTTCCCCGATCGGCATTTCGATCGGACAGTCGATTACTTCGATATTCAAAATTTTAACTTTCCCCGGCCCCCTCACAGTGGGTTGCCAGCCCTCGCCCTAGACACCAACTGCATTGTCTAACTATCGGGTTAGCGGTGCAATTCAACGGCTCTGCATTTCTTTCTTCGAGGTGTTCGAGCGATATCTGCAGCTGGTGGACGACACGGACAGGCGGCTGTCTCTGGCGACGCAGTACAAGTGCCACAGGGTGGCCATCGACGTGAGTATCTCCCCGTTGAACTCGGCACGAGATGCAGGCACTTGTTTGCTCTGGGCGGAATGTTCGACGCGAAGGGTTTTTCTATTTATTAACGGAAGCAGCGCATCTGTTATGTCTATCCTATGTTTCACCTTGCGGTGGACTGCACTGGACGCCACAAGCAATCCCGGCCAACCTAGTACTGCGAACGTACGATGCGACTATAGTCTGTTGTAACCTAAGAACGAAGGGCGAGGGTAAGACGGGCCGGGCAGGAGGAAGCAGACGGAACGCTAAAGAGAGAAGGAGGTTTCCCCCTCTCTTCTCCAGTGTTCAGTCCGCTTCCTCCTCCCCAGACCGTCTTTCCCTCGCCCTTCGTTCTTAGGTTGCAACGGACTGCAAGTGCCCCGCACGTCGCTGCGCCCCTTCCAAATGTCGCGCGACATTCACACATATTTTGGATTGGCGAATTCGATGGCTTGTATCCTCTGCCGGCCATCGTAAGATGTAACCGAGTATAGCGTGCAATAATCGGCATTACATTGCAGTTGCCAACAAAAATGTTAGAGACGTGCTCGATTATCCCAACGCTTTCCTGCTACAGACACTCGGCTCATAGAGCTAGTGCGTGGCAGCGAGTGGAATTTCGGATGCCGTACAAGTACCAGTTGCTCTATCTTTCGGACTTGGTTTGAACCCCTCGTCCCGCTGCGGCACGGGGACTTTCCCGAGAGTGTTCGGTGCTTCTAAACACGTCCGCCGATGCTTTCAGCGACCGGAAACAAACGCCTGACCGTAAGCACTTTGTGGCTTTCACGCCAGTCGTCCTTACTTCCGAGCCGCTTGTTTGATGGCACGCAGTAGTAGTACCGTGCTACTAAACCCCATTACTCGCCATAGAAGGGGAGCTCCGGCATTTTTTTTTTTTAGCTACTCGCATTGATTGGATTTTTGGAATGCCCAGCATATTTAGGTATTTCTAAATTCCGAATAGCCATTGAGAAAATAACAGATCGAAGATCGTGCCAAAGCCAACGTCCACATTTTCCTGCGCTCTCCGGCGAGGCGACGTCACATGTTGTGTAGCTTGGAAGTCTTGCAGGCTGTCTAAAAAAACGCAGTATTTTGCGCTTTTTCCCTTTATTTCGATGGCACATCGAGCTTTCCCAGCACTCGTTTCACGCCATCAAACGTCTGGTAACCCGTTGGGAACACGCCGTACTGCCCCCATACTATTACAAGATCGGATGTCACATTTTCAGCATTGCCAGTAGAACCTCTCGGACCAAAAAATTAAAAAATTCAATAACTTCACGAAAAAATAAATAGATAGTATTTTGAACTATAATTTGGATTAGTAGTTCAGATGTGCCTATTAATGTGGCTCAAATCAGCAACTCTCAAACGTTTGCCAGAGGGTAAAGTTTAAATAGCCAGCTCCGCCATCTTTTTGCTTGCTACCGTTGCAGACGCTCGTATCGCTTCGAGACAGACAGAGACTGATCAAATACAGGGACGACTTGACGCCACAGAGCGCCCCTTTCGTCGAGGTGCAGCACGTCCTGAACAACTCGGTGAGTGACATCCGTCGAACCGGGAGTGCCGCTTATCGGAACTTGTTCTAACGTCAATTTTTTTTTTTTTTTTTGCCGTGGAACAGGTGGTGAAGTGGAAGAACTAGGATCCTCGACTGCCAGCTAGGTCAACAAAAATAAAATTATATTTTTTCATATTTATTTTGGAGGTCAACTGTGACGGTCAATCTCAGGGTGATGCACATTTCCATTTCCGACACGGTTGGAACATTCCGAATATTGAGGAGGAGTGATAGAATACTTTTTTTCTTCTTGTCTCTCTGGCGCTATAGGACAGTTTCATGCAACATAATTCCGGTTCAAACTTGCACCGACGCCATGTTGATGAACTTCCGCCCCGTCTATGCAAGGATCCGGCACTTTTCAGGTCGCTCGAGTTCTTTTGCGTAGTGATCGACAGCGGCAGACAGTGTAGCCGGGAACATAAAGGAACATTGACCGTTACTAAATTTTTATGCTTACCGGTCTTTGTTCGGACTTGAGACAAGCTGGCGACCGAGAGGTCGACCCGTCGGCAGCCAAAATGGCCCCGGTAGATGCCACCAAGGCAACTCCAAAAGTAAAAAAAAAAAAAAAAAAAAAAATAAAAAGCAGAGTAGGCACGGGTTTAGGCAGCACAACTGCGTTCCCGGTCATACTTACCAAGTTCTGTTGTAGACGAGGCCACTCACCACGCTTCCTCATTTCATCAACACTAGAAACGACGGCAATTACTAACAGTCTGGATGCTAACTAATGAGGAAAGTCACGTGGGACGCTATTTGTCAACACTGTGGAATGCGGCTTACCGGGAGTGAAAAGGCATTTCATGAAATGAAACCACAAGTTTGAGCGCAGCCAATGGCTAGAAGACGTCATAAAGGAGATAGCGCAAAATTAAACTCGCTCAAACTAAAAATACACGCACACTGGAAAAAAGATCACTCATGTTGCACTATCTTGATCTTTTTTCCGGTGTGCATGTATTTACAGTGAGAGTTTAATTTTGCACTATTTCCTCCACGATGAACACCCAACTTGCCCAAGCATCCATCCTAGAAGACATACAAACAGACACAAGGTCACGGCGCACGCAGTACACTCTATTGGCTTGGCCGGTGATAGAACACTGCAGAAAGACAACGAACGCCGCAACATCGCGCTTTTGACATTGCTTGATGTGCTCAAATTTATGGAAAACTAAACAATGCCACGAAACATGCAGGCTTTTAGCTTGGGAATGCAGCATGTAGCATGAGTCGAAACGCGAGATTAAAGGGGCACTTACACCCCAAAGGTTTTTTTTTTTTGTTGTCTAATACGATGCAAGTAGTAGTCGACACGCAAAAAAATACAATGTGAAAATAAATTTCCCCATGCACGCGTGCACCTTATTATATTTGGAGCTCTCTTCTCCCTCTCCCTCATCTCACCTCCATCTTTTTATTTGTGACGTAATCAATTATGAAATTTAGAAACTTTGTAAGAGACATTTTTGTAATATTTAATAACGGCATTCGTAAAACTTGTTTTTTAATGCGATTGTGAACGCACAACAGCCCTTCTTTTTGAGATACCGAAAATCAGAATCTGGAATGATATCGCCTCTTGGCTTTTTATCCTCCCTCGGAAGACATGGCGGTGCTCGGCACAAGTAGCACTGAGGATTATCAGCAAGTTCGTGCCCAACGACCTCTCGGACTTTGAACAGTACCGTAGTTTTGGTTGCGACTCTGCCGGGGCAGCCTTTCACGTGGGACCGGCGAGACGTGGCCCCTCACGTTGCTCATAGAAGTCCACTGCGCGTTCTCTCCGACCTCACACCATTTCAAAGAATTTGAGATGCTGAAAGGGTCCTAAAAAAACTTCTAACTCGAAAGTGAAGTGTCGTCTAACTCGAAAGTGAAGCGTCGCGGGCGAACACGACATTTCAGGTCGGGATGGTTCGGAGGTGCGAGAGAAACTCGTGTTGCAGGACGACTCAATCTTTGACGTCGCTGCACTGGTAAAGACCGTGCAAAAACTTTGTATTCGGATTTGAAAAAAAAAAAATGTTTTTTTTTTACTTCACAAATAGTGTTTTTATGTTTCAAATTTTTTTGGTAATGTCCAGGCATCGTTTTATTTTGTTTCGGATAATAAAAAAAAAAAAAGATTTTGGCCTGTCAGTGTTCCTTTCAGGTAGCTAGAGGTGGTTTCAATGAACATGAAAAGGAACCCCGCGCAGCCGATGGTCCGCCAAAAAGCCTAACGTAGCAAAAAACTGGCGACATTAAAGGGACCATAAAATTATTTTTCAACTTCTTCCCCCTTAGCTTTCCTCAAGTCGGAGGCAAAATGGGAAATCACGTGGTCGTGACGATATTTCACCGGAACCGGAAGCTCTCCCAGCCGTTCCAGGGTCGGCGGGGTTAGTTGTCCGTGTTCCTCTCATCTGATGCAATCGTTGATAAACATTGAGCTACAGCGAAAGCCCTCCCAGCCTTCTTGCCGGCCCGATTAATTTTGCTTTCACCGACGTAAAAAAAGAGTAGTATCGGGTTGTCAACTTCGAAGCTGTTGGTTTCGGAATGCAACGACTCCTAGCTTCTACTGTGCTTTTTAAGCACACCATGGAACTCGTTTGCAAGCAATGATAAGTGCCGTCGCGGCACTTGTCAGCCACGAATGCAAATCCAAATATTCGTCGACAGATCGATTGTCGATGAGCCCATACGTTTTACTGACGGAGTGCTCGTGTCTAATACGTGGGATCGGTTCTGCTGACGTGCTTCCGTACCGCAAATGCATCACAGCGAAAAGGCGGGCGGAGAGCTTTTGAAAGAAAGAAGGCAAAAAATGGTACTTCCACTGCGTTTTTAAAGTTTCGTACCGAAAAGCAGGTTTTTGGCTCCACCCGCGTGTACTAGATTTTTTTTTTTTTTTTAACTTAATAAACGACATGTGATTAGTAATATCTTAATCTAAAATCATTTCTTCCAGCCCAGAATTCACTTCAGGGTTCCTTTAAATGTTACGGCATTAAAAGTTAATTCGATAAATATTTTTACCGTTTCTGCCTCTGGCTTCAAGTAACAAGGCATACCTCCATTTTCTACTCCCCCTCCCCTTTTCGTGCATTTTGTAAATGTTGAAATTTTTTGAGAGCCTGGGCTCAAACTCCTCCCCAGTTGAACCCTTAATTTTAAATGCAACAGGTTCAGTCTTCGAACCTAAGCCTAAAAAATGGTTTGGAACATTTCTTGTATTACTTAGAAGCACGTGTTGTCTGCATTTGCTGCAACCGGAAATCCAGTGAATGTGAGGAGCAGCTGTGTCTACTGCAACTGAGCTATCATGTGCACTCTTCACAAATAGTAATTAGCAGGTTGCAAGCAATATTAGTCCACCTCACATTGGCTGCAACTCATTTTAGACGGATGGCCACAGACAATCGCTGGGAACACATTTATTTATTTTATTTAAATACCTCAAGGCATGGAGCAAATGCAGCCTTGTTGTTAAAATACAATGCTGTGAACCACCCTAGCGGTAAACAACAAAGCCCTTTAACGATGGTTCGAAATAACTTTCCACGCTGCAGTAACATAAAGACAAAAACAAGCAAATATATAGCATTTCCTCTACACTGAGCAAGATCTCCGCGTCAACACAAATAAAAAAGATCACCGCAACGTGCTTCATGCAGGCACAGCGTGCTGAATTGAAAGATAAATCGTCAAACTCCAAGTTGGGTGATCTCGAATAAAATCTTAGAAAGGATGACTATGGCCGGTAAACTATAAATGTGCCAACTTTGGTAGAAACGAGAAAAAAAAAAAAAAAAAAAAAACTTGCAAAATATGCAGGTTTAAAATGCGATGGCAAAGACAAAGAACCGCTGTTTTTCGTTGGGGAAGTCACTACAAACCCGAGTCTGCACGTTTCTTCGCAGACGACTCAAAAGTTCCGAGTTCAACGGCCGCCGTCGCCGTAAACCGCAATTCTGCGCGGTGGTGCTGCATTGCAGAGTCTGCCGTCGGCACGCAGGGTTGGAAGTGTTCCGGGGCTGCTCATGTTAGCTCGCCGCAACCAGTTGCGAGGAAATGCAATGCAGTGGATCGCAGTGAAATGTGTGAAGAGGCTTCCCCGCGATGCGCGACACCTGCCGTCGGCAGTGCGGCAGCCGGTGACACTTTGCACTCCAGTCCACGCGTTTCGCACAGTTTTGCACCCTGATGCCACTTCCGGAGGCCTCGTAGACGTGGCCCTCCGGCTCGCTAGTGGAGGGGAATGTTGAAGAGTTCGAACGGAATGCTGGCCATCAGCTCGTCGCTCTCCTGGTGGGTAGTCCCCTTGTTGGCGCTCACGACCCGGATGAGGAACTCTGGTATCAGCACTTGGTTGAGGTAGTCGCCGCTCTGCAAATGCCACGGCGGTCGGGAGGACCCTAAATTCCACGGTGGTGGTGTGCTCTGGGGCTGGTCAATTACTGGACTTTCAAAGGGCTCGTTGCTGTCTAGTTAACTGGAAAGGTGGCACCATCCACCAGTCGGAGGATGGTGCCGTATTGATATCAAAGAGTCTCTGAAGCTCCCTCTGCACATTGCTACGGTCGAACCCGGATATATCGAATTCAAAAGGAATCGTAAAATAGTTTGATATATCGATAATTTGATACACAAAAATATGTGAACTAAAGGGACAATGAAGACGATTTTATTTAATTTTTTTGAATGGTGATTTTATGCTTCTTGGGAAAATAGCATGGTGCCCAATTTTTCGTAGACATTTGTGACGCGTATTTCTGTGCCTACGAAAGAAGTAAAGAAACCGAAACTGAACAATCTCCATTCTCGTTTCTGGGCCTCCAAAAACGGAGGTGACGTAGGGAGTGACGTCAAGTGTGAATACCGTAGTCGGTATCGGTAGTATTTAGGAGATCAAGACTCTGGCAACCGCGGTGGGTTATAGCAGCGCGGTGCCGCGGTTGTTTCGCCGAATCTGTCAACATGGACGGCAATGCCGCTCTCGCGAGCGAGTTCGAGCTTCCGTTCACTGACCGAACACCAACGGAACGGGAGTATGTGTGTGGCAGACCCGACGGGGACCGCCGAGCCGGCAATGAGCGGCCCGCACGCCCGAAGGACGGACGCGAGGGAGATGCCGAGGGGAAAGCGGTAGCGATCCGGCCGTTCCGGGATCCGGTTCCTCCGCGGACGTCCTCTTTTCGTCGTCAAAGAACACGAACAGCAACCCACACGTGAAAACTAGCATCGCCCGAACGAATACTGGTCTTCAGTTGACCGTTAGAACAGCCAACTACAGCTACCATTTTGCAGAATCCTTCGAGTACCGTGTTCTTCTTTCATTTTATTTTGTTTGCTCGTTGCCCGTTTCGCGTCCAGCGTAGCTAAGAAAAAAACAATTATGCTCCTTTATTTATGGTTTAGTAATCATTTCCGGTCCGATTTATACTTTTCGTGGTTATTCAAGCGGAAATTAGAACAGTATTCCTAAAACTCTCGAACCGAAACGTGACCGAGGGCACGTTTCTCGTTTCGACCAATCGCTGACGCGTCTCTTGTGACGTCGCGCTTCTTGGCCCCGCATCAGTCACGTGAGCTCCGCTTCTCCTGGCTTCTCCCGCAACTCTCGGGGCGTCGCCCCAGTCGATCCCGGTGCGATTATTACCGCGTCTGTTTAATTGATTTGCGCGGCACACAAGCGCCGGTTTCGGCTGAAATTTGGGCAACGTGGCCTGAGACGTGCTTGGAACCCAGTTCAATCGCCAAAAAGATGTCCGAAATTGCCTTCATTGTCCCTTTAAGCTCCAGTTGCAATTTCCGCGCGTCTCTGATAATACAGAAGGCTGCGACAAACCTACCTTAACAAATGAGGCTATATACAATAGAGCTTAGTTGGTGATCTAAAACATCGGCCACAACCTCCACGCAGCGCCAACAACAAAACACAAAAATAATATTTAAAAAAAATAAAAAACGGAAAAAGCGAGTTGCATAAAAAAAAAAGTCGATCCAGAGAATAAAGTTAAGCAAGCAACAAAAAAGGAACCCCACTAAATTCAGGCAGCAAATCAAGAAAGGCAAAAAAAAAAAAGGAAAAAAAAAACCGGGCAAAGCAAAACCGGCCAAGAGAAAAAGGTAAACAAAGATAAGGTGTTCAAACTGCAATTGCTCAACCCTTGCTGTCGACACACTCAACTTGACTAAGACATTTTCTTTAGGCTTATTTTGGGGCTAAGGAGACGCGCAGCGACAGCGGTGTTCGGGGAAAGAGCGCACGCTACCCTTCCAACAACGGGCACTCTCTGCCCTCCCTACGCACGCGCCTGCCCTTCCCCTTGCTTTGGCAATCCTCTTCTTTTTTTTTTTTCTTCTTTTTTTTACAACTGCTTTTTTGCTGCATATCCCTGTGCGCGTATGCTGGCTTGGCGGTCTGCCAGCCCCGCAACGCGAGCTATGTGCTCGCCGCCGGCGCAATCCGACCGCAGGAGAAGTGAGGGGCGGCCCTGCTTCGTTCGCTATATCGAGTGTCCCCGCCATGGGAGTTCGATACAGAAAAACAACGCTCCTATACTATTACATGTGATTTTCAAGGAGATGTTTGGACTGTTCGATATAAACAATAATTCGAAATACCCGGGTGTGATATAATCGGGCTCGACTGTATCATCATTCTTTATTGTTCATAATCATAACAATAATTTTCACTTAAAGTGCCCCAAAACAACCACAGAGGTCTTTTGCATGGTGCACCTACATGTAACACCAACCACGAGTAAGAAACAAATTTTATCTACGATCACACTCGAGACGCACTAATACAATGGTAACACAAACTATAAAATATGAAAATTAGGTATTTTTAGAGATGCAGGATGTATGTACACGAAAGAAAGACCCTTTTAACACAATGCAATGTTGGGCTGTTTCACGAGAAAAACGACGCATTACGCTCGACCAAGGCTCAGGTCAATGCTATTAAGCAATGTAGCCCCATAGGGGCTAGATGGCTAATGACCTCAACGCGACATCAGGATGTCATGCGACATCCTGATGTCGCATGACGCCCGAACTTGACGTCGAGTCGTGCGACATCACACACCCGCAGCATGTGCCCAGCTCATTTACAACACATTTTCCGCGTCTTAGAGTTTATCGGATGTGATCAAAACATGTATAACATTTTGCATGATTGATGCGACAATATTCTCGTAAGGAAACCACACGACACATAAGGGGGGGAATTTGCTTACCAGCCGTCGACGCACTACAAACTCCTCGATGAACAGGTTGCTGATGAGGTTCATCTGCGCGCTACTGAACATCGAGAAGTAGACCTTGTACGTCAGGCTTCCTGGAAAGGAAAATTCTCGTTGGGGTTCACAGGCACTTTCGCAAGACCAAACTTGCATGGTCGCCAAAGACACAAACGCGGAGCCAAGGCTAACCGACGAGAACACGCACAATACCCCGTGGCCACTCTGGAACCACCGCTGCTTGTAAACACGTGAATAGAATTCGCTGGAGATACTCTGCTACGCTTAAGAGTATCGACATTTCATCCTAATTTCTTTGTGGGTGCTGCCATTTTGGCGCTCGGAGCGAAGCGGGCGCAATTGGCAACCGTCGCGATTTGAAATTGCGGTACGAAAAAGAGAGTCCACGAGACGTTCCGAATGCGCCCTTTCATGACCGTTGAGGGCGTGACCTCGATGGATGGAGACGTGCGGTTTCCGTGCCGCACCAGCTACTGAAATTCCGAGCTTACTTTTGTAACTGCCTAGTCAATGGCTGCAGGCTGATCCACACATTTGTGTTTGAGTGGTGATCGACTGCCCGTGACCGTGTACGACACGAGACGAGACCGGCGCCGTCCCTCGGGTGGCCCAGGAACGCTTCGAATTTTTTATGCAAGTAGCATTTGAAAACGCGGGCCAAATCGCTTTCGCAACAACCATGCATCGCACAGAAACAATGTTGATGCCGTAGTAATAGTCTGCCAAAGGGCCCACTAAGGAAAGTTTTAGGGGCGAAGCTCCTTAGGGGCTAGCCATGTCCGTATGTCCGTCCGCCATCCGCCGTAGGCCGGCGTCGGGTGCTCGTGCTTCTGCTCGTGAGATCACGTGCTCACGTGCTTGTGTAGGGCAAAAAAAAAAAAATTGAAAAAAAAAAGATGAAAAAAAATTATGAAAAAAGAAAAAGAAGAAAAAAAAGAGTAGGGGGTTCCGAGATGCCATCCCATCTGTCTGCTTAAAAAAAGAAAAAGAAGAAAACCACACATTCTCCTACTGCCATGAATGAAAAGGACCGAAAAGCTTGGCATGCAGCGCCTCAGCTCTACGTAGACAGCAAGCTGCTCCGGAGACCAGGGCGCGAGAAGCTGCTGCACAGCGTCAAAAACGCCAAGCGGACCCGGAGTCGAGAGCTCGGGAAGCGGCGGCAAAGCGTCAACGCCGACAGCAAGCAGCAATACCTATGACCAAAATCAGTATCATCAGCACCACCCGAGCTTCGCCCCAATCAACATCATTCACCACGTGGAGATGCGGTCATTTTTTTTAGTGTTCAGTATATACGGGTAATTAATTATTTTCAGTTAAAGGTAAGTTTTTAATGTGAAACCTCATGCGAACCATCCTAAACTAATGAAACCACTCGTACTACATTTTACGGTGTTCCAAAACATTGCTCAATTAGGACGCGTTACTATACTCCATCTCACTAAAGCCGTGCAGTACAGCCAAAGCCACAGGGGAGGGAGCGTGTCCCAACCTTTTCAAGAGGAGGGAAAATAGGAACCGGAGAGAGGGGCTGGGATTCGCAGCCTTTCTCTCCGGTTTCTCCTCTTGAACAGGTTGGGATACTCTCTCTTCCCTATAGCTTTGGCTGTACAGCACGGTTTTAGTGAGACGGAATATAAGTTTCGGTTTTTCATCGGAGTGCCTCTCCGCGTCGGCAGTATCGCCCCCCTGGTGGCCAAAACGCACAACTTGCGTGCGCCGCCATTAATCTGGTACGTCCTCACGCTGGCACCGATGTAAAAAAAAAAATCAAACCTCGTGTGGCAGTCCGGTGGCCTTCTCATCTAGTCTCTTCTATGTGCAAGGTGTGGCGGTGCATACACGTTGCATGTTTTGGCCACGGGAAGCGGGCTTGCTGGCACCGAGATGTGCTTCGAAAATAAACCAAAACCTAGAAACACGTCCAAATTAAGCATTTTTTCAAAATGCCGTAAAATGCTGCGTGTGCCTTATTTCATTGTAATGTGGGTGGATTTAGTAGTCTTCGATAATGCCCAGCAAGCTTCTAATTGAAACCATGCCTTTAAAATTAATAATTAAAAATTGTATTCCTGAAAAGATACCTTTTTCCTGTCCGATGCGTAGTTCTTGTAGGAGCGATCTGGCACGCAGTTTCCAAAAACGCCCTATAATATATCATCCGTTCATCCACGTGCTTGATATAATTCTGACAATATTTTAAGAGACCATTCCTCATGATACCATGCAGACTCAATCTCGAAAATAGTGCAAAACCTTTTGCCTACTTACAATTAGATTGGAAGCAGTTACAAGCAGTCATACTCAAATGAATTCAAATGTGCAAACCATTCTTGAATCGAAGCATGCCCACTATTCTTTTGTTGTAGCCACGTCACGGCTAAAGTGTAGCACATAGGCAGTGGATAATGAGGATTGTTCATACATTACTCCGACAGCAGCATCAATTTTCTCCACTCCTTTTGTTATTCACACTAGTTAAGCAGGGTTAAGGAGTACCGGTACGTGATTCTTCAGTACTCCAGCACAATCCATAAATGCGTGTGCACAGCTTATAACGGTGCTCAAGCTGCACAAATTGTCAGGTATGCAAGAGGTACGAAAGCAAATTTTTGAGTGCCGTCTTTTTGCCAAGTCAATGCACCAACTCAGTGGTTCTCAAATGGGGGTCCGCGGACCTTTTGGGGACCGCGAAGGCATTCTAGGGGTCCGCGAAGCCCTTCCTCATCAGTCAAGCCCGGCAATAAAAGCTGTCTTTTTTCAAATCGAGAAAAAATGATTCAGTTTCCGGGCGAGTTTTCTCCCGTGTATGTCAATAAGAGAGGTCTACTTCACACTAGCCCTTAGTTATATCAATTTATTATATCAATACTATATTTAACCAATACCTTTCCCCTCCCTTCACCACGAACAGGGTCCTCCATCATCTCCGCCGATCCACAAGGGGTCCGCGAAACATCGATGGTTGAGAACCACTGCACCAACTGAATCGAGTATGGCTTGCCACGAGGCCATATTTAAATGGCACATTTACCCCGCTCAAATTTCACGAGCAGAAGTTTGCACACTCTGAACCGGGACAGTCCACTGCAATGTTACTACGTCGCAGTCAGTTGACAAGCTTCCTAGAACGCCCAGCGCTTTTCTGTGGTGCGTCCCCTCTGTGGCGCTTGTTACGCTATCGGCCTGCCCTATGGATAGAAGTGGCGGAACCAGTGAAACGTTGGATGCGCATTTCCTGCTATAAAAAGTCATTCTATTGCTTTTTTTTTTTTTATGGCACACTAAGTTTTTAGCAAAAAGAGTGTTTGAAAATGGTCCTCCGTCACCCGTGGAGGCGTTGCAGCTGGTGGCGCTAGGAACGTTATCCGCCCGTACTTGCTTGCATGCGTGCTACAGAGAAGAACCGTTTTCGAACGCCGCTCCTCCGTGGAGCTTGTCAACTGATGGATCTAAGAATGTTGGTCCACTGTGTCATTAGGCCTATTTCATTACTCCCGATTTTAGACTCAAGCTGCAATACATGTGCATGAAATATCCATTTTCATTTTCTTTGGGGAGAGGAATTGAAGGCTTTACATTCCTTTAATTTAGCCTAATTTAACCAACAGATTTCTATGGCATTTAAATGCCCGATCGATGGGACGAGGTTGTCAGAATAAACAACAAAGGAGACTGCAGTGTGGCTACGTGTCATGGACACTAGCCCATACCTGCCAAGTCTTGGGAGGCTCCTGAATTTCGACCAACTTAAACAAAGAGTTTTTGCCGTAGCAACAGACGGCAGCAATGATAGCGAGACCCAGTTGTGTCTCACTAGCATGACTAGTGCAATACAAATGTAGTGACGTTATCTTCATGTTGATTTATTGTCAATATTTCTTTTAAACAACCCCCCCCCCCCGCAGTGGCGGATCCAAGGGGGGGGCAACGGGGGCAGCCGCCCCCCCCCCAAGTCCCCCCCTTCTCGGAGGGCAATTTGACATGGGTGGACCCCCGGTGCACACAAAAGAATGGGAGAATAGCATCCTTACAAATCCCCCCCCCCCCCCCCCCCCCCCCAAAACGGAGTTCTGGATCCGCCCCTGCCCCCCTGTCTTAGAAAGTCCCCCGGATTTGGTTTCTCAGAACTTGGCAGATATGCTAGTCTGCGAATACCTGCCACCAAAGTTCCCCCAAATAACCCCCTTTCTTTCAACAGAAAATCAGTTCCTTGCGACCCCACAAGGACGATAGCGAAGACTTACTTTTTGCCTTGCCGCCGCGATGGTAGTCTGCATTTCTCCAACTCTCAATCTGTGGAAGGGGAATGTTATGCTCGTCACTTTAGCGTGTGTCGTGCGCATGCAGGTGTTTGCTTTTTTTGTCACAAACACTTTATTTATCATCTTCACATGACAATATTTTCTAGACTTTTGTGGCTATGACTGCCCTGACAGTACTGGGGAGAAAATTTGTAGAAGGCAGGGTTTCGGGCAAGTTTCCAAAATTTTCAACAAGCTCAGAGCGCATCCTGATTAGATGACAATTTAATCCTGATTAGAAGACAATTTAATGATGCCAACCATGTGTTCAAATTATAAAAATTAAATGATAAAAAAAAACAATCAAATAGTGTTTTTCTCTGCAAGACGTTGTTCAAGGTCCAACTGATGTCATTACTCACAGATGGTATGCTACCAATGTTGCTACAAGGTCACAATCGCATCCAAGTCGAGCTTCCGAATGGATTAAAATGCAGAAAAAGCGAAAGCATGATGGTGCTGGAGTATATATTTTGGTGATTCAAAGGTTTAACATAGACAAAAAAGGACACCAAAACTAGTAACTCAACACTTGTGCAAAAGCAGGTATGAGCACATAGAGAAAGACCAAAATATGTCAAGCAAAATTATGTACAAAAAGTTACGAAAATATGTATACTGATCAAAAGGGTTCCGGGGCTTTAGAAATATGGCGCCAATGTGTCCTTGTAAGCAGTTACAGGAAAACTTAATACACATTCAAACGAGTCTTAGTGGTTTATTTGGAGTGGAAACATTTTACAATAAAGAGCACTACTAAGAGCGACATGTACCTTTCTCCTTATGATTCCGTCCATCTCGGGCAAGCACTTGTCAAAAAGGTACTTTAAGTGCTTCTCTTCTAAATCCTTGACCTCACTGTCCGGAAAGACAAAGCAAAACGAAAGCATGTCAGGAATAAAGGCGATAGAAATAAATACGAGGAGTCGTGGTTTTGAGCTTTCTGAAACGTTTTATTTGTTCCATTACGAGAAGTAGCAAAATATGAGAAACAACTCCTTCAAGGACCCGCAATACAAAATGTGGTTTAGAAAAAATACCACCCATTGGTTTAGAAAAAATACCACCCATGACCCATGTTTATTAGAAATAGCTCCAACTAGGTGTCACAAAAACAATAAAAGAATAATAATAGTCTTCATACAGATCACACTTCACAGATCATTTTGCTCATAAAACAACTGAGCTATAGTTACCAAACACCTTTCCTGAAAGTGATTCCCAAGAGGCTTCTAAAAGAAGAGGTCATACCACTCAATTGCAACAATCATTCCCTACAACACGTAGGGAATGCTGCAAACAGTTTAGGCTTTCCAAGACAGCAGGACTGCATGAGCTGAGATGACCACCATTTCTCAAGCCAGAATATGACTTCATACATTGTCCCGAGGAGAAAACAAAGCTAGGCGATTTTTAAACCAGGCTCTTTCATCACTAAAAGATTAAGAAGGCAAAACCAGCCAGCCATTTTCCCACAATTTCAAGGTGGTCAAACCACCATCATCCCCACAGAAAGCTGTACGGTGCAGAGAATGTAAACAAAACTTCTCAATATTCTTCTACTCTTCCTTTACCTCCGTCGAGTGTTCTTTACAAATGTTAGACATTAGTTACTAAAACTTTAAAAATTGGCGACCAACCCTCCAGCATTATCGTGGGAAGGTCCGCTTCATGTCAAACAATACACTTGACAAGCAATGGACCCTTATCAAAACATGGTCTAGGCACAACAGAGATAAACTCAACCAATCCGGAGTCCCAAGAAACCTCATCGGTTTCTTGGGACTCTGGATAGCAGTTTTCAAAAGCTGTGAGAGCAAATTGACAGATCAGGGAAAAAGTCCCTCAGAAATGTATTACTCTATTTCAGCCTGGCAAGAAGCACAAAGTATGCATTCGTAGAAGTGGAAGGTTTGCTCTCAATGGCAAGGAGGTGAAAGGCAGCAGCACATCAACACACTCAACCCAAGACTGCAATAAGATGTAGCTGCCTAACGAGGACAAGTTGCTGCAAAGAGTAATGAAAGATGATTAAGAAGTCTAGTGGCTGCCAGATCCCATGAACTTTACTCTGGTACACCAAGTATAAGAAACAATGTACAACTGTGCCCGGAAAGAGGCCGAGAACATCGCACGCAGGCGTCACGGACAGTGGAACTACGTCGGCTCCCAGTGTTCGGGAGATCGATATGGCTCGTAACTACTTTCACCCCGCAACTAAGTGAAATTAAGACTTTGCAGGCGAAAAGCGGTTACCCCACAAGAGTAAAGTCGCAGCAAAACACGGACAGCGTAAAAACTTTTAGAAGTGCCACCTTTCCAATGCCACCCGTGCTACACCTTTGTAGTTTGTTTTTCTGGCGCGTGCCTGCGACACAACCGTGAAGGTGGTCTGCTAAACACCTCCACGTTTTGTTTCAAGCCAAACCAAACGTGCAGCAGAGGCGACGAGTATGCAGCTTCATGCTCGTAACCTTTGATAGCTGCCCGCATTGCTCGAATAGGTGAGAGCACATGTTCAACCAATGCCCCCAAGCTGAAGGAGCGGTGGAAGTTACATGCTCGCTGAACCGGTTGCAAGTCCATCTTTCGTGATGGGATCACGCTCTCGCTCGCACCCACACGCAGAGTTTGGTCAGGTGATGAAAGGAAGGCGGACGATTGGTCTGGTGAGCGCGTAGCTCCCACCGGCCGCTCGGCTTAGGAGTGAATGGAGTATGGCTTTTATCGAGGCCATGCATCTATACTTTGCCTCACCCTGCGATGGACTATGGTCAAAGCTACGGGCCGCGAGGTCCAATTGCGAGCCGGTCAGAAACCATGCGACATACTTCTTCCACGCGCATATCATGCGCGGAGACGCGTGCATTAATACGAACGTCGGAGCAATGTACCGCATGTTTTCTGGCTCCTGATTGGATCCAACAGCCCGTAGCTACAGCCAACGTCCGTGGTAGAGCAAGACGAAGCACTAAGCATTGGCCACAGAATCGCGCGAAAATAAACAAAGAAGTATATGTGGTTTGCACTGACATCATGCCAGTCGCCACTGTGGTGGCCCAAGGCAAACTTCTTTCTCTCGGCAAGAACAAGTAGGAATGACCACCAGTATGGTACAATGACTGTACGCACAAACCACGTATTTGACCCTTTTTGTTTGGCAACAAACTCAGTGGCACCATCAATTGGGTGGCCCTGGCACACTTCCGGTTCACGTATATTTCTTAATATTTTAATCATTGTTTGTCTATCCTAATAGTGAATGAAGTCTGACAGTGCTATAAGTAGCCATTTCCAGAAGACAGCGCATATATTTGATTTCGCAAACACTGCGAAACCCGCCGTCCAGTTCCGAACAGGAAGTTGTTGGAGGCTATTTGCACACTGGCACCACAACAATTCAACTCGCGCGAGAAAGAGCGCATACCAAAAATGGAAAGAAAAATTAAATTAAATCAAACGTTTCTGTTTAGACAGCGTAAGGTCAGTCTGCAATCGACATGTGGCAACACTGGTTTATGTTGTAGAGAAGGGATTTAGGTAGTGCAGTACGACCGCTAGCCTGTGGTCATTAACGGGAATCACGCAATAGCGATACATGGCCTGCACGCTGGTACAATACTCATCCAGAAATAAACGGGCAGGGGAGGGGATTGAACCCGGGATCCCTGGGTAATGCAGCGCAAGCTTTTGCGTTGCGCGCTTCAAGCAGCACTTTGCTACCAGGCTTGGCCCACCGATCCCCCTCCATACAATACCGAGGACAGTACGAGCCGGAACAGTCCTTCGCACCTCTTTTACGTACCTGCCAGTTTTTAAGGGGGCTTTGGTCCGGAATGCAAAGTTTGAGCTCCCATGCTACAGACTATTCGACAGATTCAAAGATAATGGAGCTAGTGGGGATTGCGGAAGCAGGAAAAGGCTGGGTCGGACGTTTCCGCTCACATTGTCCGCAGGTGTTATGGCCCCTTCCACTCGTCTAAGAATGGCCGCGACACAAGGACGGCACCGCAGGGCCTCCCTCTCCAACGCCAAAACAAACCTTTGTGCAAATAGACAACAAACGGGAAACTCTTAGTGTCGCATCTGGCTGTGGTAGTACCTTGCCGTCCGGATCTCCTGGTCCAGGATGGAGTTTGACCTCCCCGAAGACTCCTGGTTGCCGTTTGTGTTGCCGCCGACGCGGTACCTCGCCTCGGGCACCTCGGACAGCGGCAGCGTGCTCGTCGTGGTCGGCGCGTCGCCGGCGGCCGCCTCCCTCTTGGGCGTCGGGACGTAGTCGACCGTCGTCTGGTGGCGGCGAGAGGCGCTGCCCACGGCCTCCGGGACGTACTCCTCGTAACGTCCCCGCACCGAACGCGAGCTCGACGTTGTCGACGCCACGCTGGACGGGACATACTCTTCCCTCCTCTTCGGCTTTTCCTCCTGCGGCGGCGGGGAAAAGGGGCGGTCAGTCAGTCAACGTGCCCGACGAGGATCGACACGTGTCACAGACCACCTTTCATTTCCTTTAAGGGAGGACACTACCCGAAAGGGTCAGCTTTTAAAAACCTTAACCTAATATAATAAAATATACAGTATGGACCAAGACGCGGCCCTGACGTCACGCAGCTGCGGTGGCGCTGTCGACGGCACTGCGCATGTGCAGACGCTTCACTTCTCCCGAATTCGGTTTCTGCGCAAGCGCAGTGCCCACACCTGGTGTGGGCAAACGCGGGCTTGTTTGTAAACAGCGTGTCGGTCTATACATTGACAGTTGCGAGCCAGAATGCAATGCAAAGGTTCATTGATGTACATAAATTGTGAAAGAAATTAGTCGTTTTTATCAGGAACACATTGACATTGTTTAGGAAAACTATCGTTAGAAAACTAATTTAATACCAAACTTTTTTCTTCATTAGATATGCAGCAGAATGCCTGGAGAGTGCAACTGTGAAAAAGAAATTGCCAAAAACCAATTCATGTTTTGCTAACACCGCACTGAAAAATCAAATAACTGTTTTGCCTTTTATGTTGTTGACAAAATCTTAATATATTTTATAAAAGACATAGACAAAGTAAACAAAACAATGCCAATGTTGCATTGCCCATTTAATTCCAGTTAGAGTGAGCCTTTGCTTTTGTCCTGTTACCAAAAGACAGTTCTCCTAAATTGAAATTTATGCAAAAAAGTGGAACAAAGAAAAACGCAATCAAAGTGCTCGAACCTCTATCCTTTCTTTAGCAAAAATTGGCTGAGGATAATTTATACAAAAAAAAACAAAAAACTATGCAGTGTAAACAAATGAAACTTTTTGGGAATACTCTAGATGCATGTGGATATGGCATTTTTCAGGTAAGCACCACACTTTGTCACTAACCATTTCAGATGTTGTACAGTTCACCACTTGTCCGAATTTTACTGTGCTCTCAATGCCAAACAAGTAATAACTTTGAGGAATCTGTTGAATGTTGGCATGAGCTAAAACAAAAATATTTTCAAACTTAACGAGTGGTCTAAAGGACAGCTTGGTGGCATTGCTTCGGTGAACCTTCTGCAGTCTGAACCCACCGTCTGCAAACGGATTCTGTTCAGACGTGAAACCAGAAAGAAAATGGCAACGCTCGAAAAGCGTTTAGTTAAATTTACAATATTGTGAAAAGTTTATTTGTATACCTCCAGAGGCATTTGTTATAAATCGAGGCAAGGAAGTAGCTACTTTGCACCTTTGAACCTGTCAGCGATTCGATTTGCCCACTAGGTGGCAGCACCAACAGCAAATATATCTGGCTGCAACAACAAAGACTTTACCAGTTGCAGTGATTCCTGCAACAAGACTAAAAAATTAAAAACTAATAACCTGTCAATCATAGATTTTGTCACAAAAGTAAGCATACAGGAAAGGGCATGCACGATAGCAGACGATGCAGTGTAAAAGACACAAGTGGCAACAGGTGTGTGCTTTTTACCACCAGTGTTTTTCAACAAAACCAAAAGTTACCAGGTGAAGAGTAAGTACACAAATTATTACCAAAAAGAGGGCATAAAAGCCTATAAAAAGTAGCATCCCTCCTTAGAAGTATCACAGATGTCCACCATACAGCTGCAGATGTTTGCAGAAAATAGAAAACTCGGCTTTTTTTACTGTTTCAACATCTAGAGGTAAAAACAGTGCAACTGGACAAGGGCAGAGAGCAAGAACAGAACTATGCATCACAGAAAGCTTGAATTCTGTGAGAATGTGATGTTAGCAGTTGGGGTAGAATACAAAAGTTTGAGAACATGATGTTACCTGGATCAAAAGATAATTGAGGAAACTAAATTTCCATAAGGTGACGTCCACTTTGTGGACGCTTGTGGTATTCATCTCAGTGAAAAACACTTGTCAGCAAGAAAGAAAATATTCTTTTCTTTTTCGCTGATGAGCTTCTTTTCTTCACCGAAAAAAATTCTATAAGCACCTACAATACAATTTGTTGTCTTGACAATAATAGGCTACGTCAGCTCATAGAAGAGTTCTACAAGCTTCTTAATTATCTGTTGATCCAGGTAATGTCATGTTCTCAAACTTTCGCATTCTATCCCAATTGTTAGCGTCACATTCTCACCGAGTCTGAATTTTCTGCGATGCATAAAATAGCTTTTACCCACGCTGAAAAACAAGGGTCTCTTTTCTCGGGAACTCCGTGTACTTTCACCATTTTTACCACTAACCTTGTTCCTGTTGCCTGAGTGCAACTTCAATGCACCCCAGCACTTCCCACATGCTTCAAGTCTTTCTAAAAATAACTTTGCGGTTTTTTGGACGATGCTCAGCAAGTCTCTAATTGAAACTATATGTTTATTTCCACTAAGAAGGCAATTAATAAATTTGAGGTAAATATCTGACTGATCGAGGGAATTAACCATATACTGGGTGATTCAAGGAGAGGTGAGGCTCTTTAAATCGACCGCAAAATTCGGTTTCTTAACCTATCGCGCTACGACTTTGTGCAGCGTTGCCCACAGATGGTGCATTTTGTATGTAAAATTTGCAAAGAGCGAAGTTACCTGAGGAAAAAGTAAAGAAAGAAAAAGGCTTAGCTCCTATGGAAACGCAGCGACGCCACCGGTCTTCAAACAACACGGCGCCATTTCGCACGGGAGACAAGAGATGGCGCAACGAACGCCGCCAACGAATGAGCATTAGGTGCTGAGAGCCGGCGTCTTTAGCAGACAATCTTTTCGACTCAAAAGCGGCGCGCGTTCCGCAGGCGGCAACAGTCGCAGAAACAAAAACAGGTGCGGTAACAACAAGGAACTGCAGCTCCGTGTCTGCTAAAGACGCCGGCTCTCGGCGTCATATGCTCGTTCGTTGGCGGCAGTTGGCGTTGCGACCGGTTGCGCCATCTCTTGTCTCCCGTGCGAAACGGTGCCGTGTTGTTTGAAGACCGGCGGCTTCGCTGCGCTTCCATAGGAGCTAAGCCTTTTTCTTTCTTTACTTTTTTCTCAGGTAAATTCGCTCTTTGCAAATTTAAAAAAAAAAGAAATACACCATCTGTGGGCAACAGTGCACAAAATCGTAGCGCGATAGGTTAAGAAACCGAATTTTGCGGTCGAGTTGAAGAGCCTGGCCTCTCCTTGAATCACCCAGTATACTATGTCCCCCTGGCCATATAAGTCACCTGCACAGACCACATTAACATGCCTTTCACGCTTAAAAACAAACAAACAAAAAAAAAAACAACCCAGTCAATTTAAAATTAGACACCTTGTATATTCATGTTCTTTGGGACGATAGCCGATTATAGATTTGCTTAAAACCCAGTGTTGTAAATGCCACCACTCTTTCATGCTTTTTCTACTAAAGAAAATGCACTCCCTCACATGACATCACTTTGTATGTACCACTCTGTTAAAATTAAAAAAGCACAGACAGAATAGGGTGCCAGACGTCCCGTTTTGGGGGGGGGGGCCATTTCTGCCGTCTCGTAATTTTTTCAGCAAAATCAAAAAAAAAAAACACTTTGTTGCAGACATTTTTTTGTTAAAAAATGCTTCGATACAATCGCCGACAGATTTTCCCAACGATAATTCGGACTTGTTCAATATTTCGGACCTAAAGGAGGAACCGTGACCTACCCTATAGAAATAGTGCATATTCACGACCAGTATTTCAAACAACTTGGAAGTCCGAAAGTTCAATTTTTCGGACAAAATCGTCGCGAGTGATCAGCTGGAAACATTACCGAGAAGCGGGCATTTTGGATTCTATGTTGGCTGCACATGGATTACCTTGGTTTGGCAGCACTACTTAAATACAGCTAAGTCCAACTGCTAGGTGACGCTGTACGGCTTTTTTTCTTTCTCCAGCTGCATTTCATTATCATTACCATTGTTGTTTCTATTTTGCTTTGTTCATTCAGCATTGCAGTCATGGACTTGGGCCTCTCATCTCTGTCTCGGTGAATCGTGTTTTCGGACTACGCTGGCTTGGACGTCATTGCCTCATCTGTTCTTCCGCCGCTGCGGTGTGTCGCTAAGAAGCACAGAAAGCACTCGACCATAACGCTAGAAAAGAAGGCAGCGATTCTTAACCTAACAGAAAGTTGCTGAACGCAAACAGAGGCGTAACCTAAAACAAGGCGCGCAGGCGTAACCTGAAGCAAGGCACTGTTTACGGCTTTTTTAAGCCTGCTTAGACGTAATAAAGGCAAGTTTTTTAATCTGCTGATTTTTCGGACTGCTCTATTATTCGAACGTCTTTTCAGTCCCCGCGAAGTTCGAAAAATCGGTTGGCGACCAATTTTTCCAGCACGCCAAATTCTGTCGTGTTGGAAACGTCTCCCCTACAAGTCTGTGCGAACAAAACATATTTTCAGATGTAAGCGCGGGGAATTTTGATTGGTCGACATTACTTCCCAGTTGTTCAGAAATGGGAAAGAATAACACACTGGCACCATCTATCGAGTAGCTCCGGAACACTTCTGAGCTGCCTATATTCTGTGCATCATTCTTTCAGTGTGCTTGAATTAATACTGACGTTAAAAAGGCACGATTTCTCGTAGATAGCGCATAGATTTGATCACACAAACACAGAAAAACTTTGTTCTAGTTAAACGCCGATCGGACGAGTTCCGACTGCTTGACACACGACGCCAGTGAGGTCTCTCATCGTAAATGGTCACAAGCAGTTAGAACAGCTAATTGTACTCAAAATCAAATGTCATCAAGCCTTAACCTGTACCTCAGTTCTTCCCAAAAGCCTTGTCTACCAGCAGAAACTAGCACCACCTCACCTGTTTCGGTAAAGACGCCATGGCAGACGGCACGTACGACGGCCCTTCCACCCTGACACGGGCTCTTGTTGTCGAAGGCACGTAGGTGTCCTCCTTGACGGTTGGTGCCACCTTGCGCTCGGGAACTGAGCTGCCAACGGCTGCCTTTGTTGGGGTGTACTCCGCCGCGACGCTTGAAACGGGCGTGGGATTATAGCTGACAGCACGCAACTTTGGCGGGTCTTGCGGCACCTGCGGCGAGGCGGGATCGTATTCTTGGTACGCCGACAAGGTGGATTCGACGGAAGGTCTGGTACTAGCGGACGACTTGACGCCGGCAGACAGCTTGAAGTTTTCGGATGGCTCTGTGACGGCAGACGACCCGACGTTTGGCGACGACCTTGGATCCTCATTTTCGTCAAGTTCGAGGAACAGGCTCCTGTTCAACGTGTCCGCTTCTCTTTTCTGCTTTCCGCTAGCAGACGACTTCTTCGAAGCCGCCACTGTCGTCGCACGGTGCTCCTTAAAATCGTCCATGCTCTCCCGTTTTGACTTGGTCTCAACCGTCGTTTGCGTGGAGTCTGGTGACGTCCTTACCGTCTCCATCTTATCTTCCTTCCTCGACGTTTCTGCTTCGCTGTCCGAGTCGGAGTCCCCGATCCCGCAGACCGTCAGCAACTGCTTCAACGCGACATTTTTCGTTGAATGCGACTCTTTTTTCGGCTTGATGGCGGTGTGGTCTCCCTTGCGTCGCTTGGAAGACGAACCCTCGTCCCTGTGTGAAGACTTCTCGCGCTTGCTGTCGTGCCTGTGGCCATGACTTGCGTTTTCCTTGTGTGGCCGGCGTCCGTCATCCTTTGAGTGCTTTGACGGTTTGTGGTCCCTGCTGCTCTTCGACCGCTGCGTCGTCTGCTTCTCGGATGTCTGTTTCGGCCGACTCGCCTGCTGCTCCGCCGTCTGTCGGTCCGCCGTCTGTCGGTCCGCCGTCTGTCGGTCCGTCGTCTGTCGGTCCGCCGTCTGTCGGTCCGCCGTCTGTCGGTCCGCCGTCTGTCGGTCCGCCGTCTGTCGGTCCGCCGTCTGTCGGTCCGCCGTCTGTCGGTCTGCCGTTTGCCGATTTGCTGCCTGCCGCTCCGTCGTCTGCCGCTCCACGAGATCCTTGCTTTCTGGCCCACGCGAATCCGCTCGCAACGTCTGCTTCGCTTCGCGGTCGCGTGGTTGGCTGCTCGAGCAACTGGAGTGACCACTGCCCGAACGACTCGAGTGACTGGCGTGAGAAGTCAAGGTTTTTGCACTCTGATCTCGAGCGCTCTTTGTCTTGCCTTTGGCATCTTCGGAAGGCGTCCTGATCTCAGGGACCGACATACTCGCCAGACTCTGCGGCTGTTCATGGCGCAACACCTGGGCCTTCGACAGAACGGCACCGACCTGCGGCTGCGAGCTTCGTGTTGGAGAAACTGTCCTTGCGAGTGACATGCTTCGTGGCACTTGCTGGCTCGCACTTCCCAACGCTGGCTTCTTCTGTTGCGGCCGGTTGTCGGGCTTGGGCTGCGAGAGAAATGGTCACGCTTGAGGATCGCTGCTTTTGCGTCTTTTAGCAGTGGCTTTTAAAAGTCTGGTACCCATTTATAACCTAGTCAGTTCACTAAAAAAAAGTGCAGTTTATCTCGCAAAAGCAGCACCGTTCTCAGACAGCTTCTTTGTGCACTTGAAAAGGACAGTACCGAATATACTAAATGACTGCCGTTGGAGACTTACAAGCTCGTTGGCACTGTCGATGTTCTCGGAATCCGAGCTGCTTCTCACACGCTGCCGCTTTTTCTGCTCTTTGTTGTTGAGCCTGTGTAGGAAAGATGAACATTAAAAAAAATATAAACAAGTCTTGGTCACATTCTATAAACTTCTAGACGGACATAATGTGTTGCAAATGAGCTGGGCACAGGCAGCATGTGTGTGACGTCACACACATTCAGGATTCAAAAAGGGCCCGATTTTAGGCAGAATTGTGCACCCGAGGAACGTCGTATTAAACAAAATTGCAAACGACCACACAACGTGGGCTGCGATCGACAGCGGTAGCTGCTGCGTTCTGGAAAGGCATGTTGAAGGAGATTTGCTTTTGGCCTGTGTGCTGTACAATGTTTGCAATGGGTTCTTTGCTTTCAGCGGAATTGATTGACGTGTGCGAGGAGATGTGTGCCTTGATAGAACGATTGTGCGAGATGTTGTATCTGTTGAAAAAGGACACAAAAACATGTTTCTTTTTTTGGCAGAAACATTTTTTTAGACTGGGGATGCCCGTGACTGCGCCTGCAGTGGAAGAAGCGAAAGTGAGCGCGCGAGGTGTTCTGTAGAGGCACGGAGTATACCAGGAACAAAACCAGGGCGGCGGCAGTGGGGAGGCAAGGAAGCGTGTCCGCACGCTCCCTTGCCCCTTCTATGTTACTGAAATTGACATGGTTCAGTTGGCGACATTTCTTCCTCACTTTTTGAAATGGGGAAGAAAAGCACTAGTGTTCTTAAGGAAGAACTTTGGAAAAATATGTAAGTTTATGCGAAGCAGAGCATTCTTTCCTGCCTTGCCTCACCCCCACCCTCCTTCTTCCCCTTCTCTATGGCCTGTTTTTTACTCCGAGGATTATGGTCATCCTATACAGGGAGAAAGGAGGGGGGGGGGGAGCGAGAGAAAGCCTTGCCGTATGTGAGGAACGATGGGGAGAGGGAGAGCAGTGCCTCTGCAGTAGAGGGGGTGTTGCATTCATACATGAGCATTTTTTGCCGCGATATAGCTTCAATGCAGAGGTCAGCTTTAGGTCATGAGTACAGTAACATTTATTTGAAAGTGATGAGTGCTCTACTATTTCCGACGACGGGCTGTACCACATCCCTGATGACTAGGAAAATGTCACTTAAAGGGGTACGGAAACAAAAATTGAAATTTTCAAATTTCGTTCGGAAATGAGTCAAGCATGACTGATAATAACCGTAAATGATAATCGCATGTTTGTATTTTGAACGATTAGCTATATTTTTTGTTCCAAACGGTGCACTCGAGCAAGCGCCTCGAAGAGAAGCGAATGGAGAGCGTGATGCGTCATGGGATATCCGACGCAAACAAAAACAGAAAGAAAAGATTCCCGCGTTCGTGAAGTAGCAAGGCTGGCGTGGTTAGGAGCTTTGCCGTTGGTGGCGTTGTCAGTGTTGTGGAGGTGTCAATAGCGTCAACGCGTTACAACCGAGCCGTTCAAAGTACCCGTGGGGTGACGAGCGTGTGGCTGGCCTAAAGAGTACGTAGCTTCCACAACACTGTCAGCTTAGGGCTGAACGGGTTGGGGAAAGCAACTTTTGTCAGAGTTTTGAGCGACTGGCTAATCTTCTAGGGGGAGAATGGCTGTATCCGGGTGCACAAACGAGTGTCCGAGAAAGAGGGGAGTCCCTCCTTTCCGTCTTCTTGGACTGTTTAGTTTAATGCGAGATTTGTGAGTTGAGGAGGAAAGCTAAGAAGGAAAATGTTGAAATTCCAAAGAGCGGCGCTGCTCCGATGGAATCTGCTACGTCATGACTACGCAGCAAGTTCCCCAACGTCGCTAGATTACCTACCAAATAGGCTCCGCATGCATCCACCAGGTGCACATTGAAAGATTGTTTAATTAGCTTTAAAATTAGTTTGCTCGTGCCTTTCAATGCAAGACTGGTGTTTTTGAGGTTATGCTGCAACATGCAACACATCAAAGCTAAAAAATGAGCGCTGGAATTTCGTTTCCCGACCCCTTTAAGATCAGCAAACTGCGCAAAAATAAAGAAAACATTCCTCTGGCCTCTACATCTTTTGTTATACTCTCTACCTTCCTCTATGTTTCCAACGGTACCACGCAGTGAACTACTGAACGGACATATCAGATGGCCAGCAATCAATAGCGAGAGCAACAAACAACATTTTGAGGCCAAGTGATTGTTTATTTTTGTGGAAATTGCCCAATTTTTTTAATAAAGACTCGTGGAGTGTTTAAGAGGAGTACTTTGACACGTTCTTCATGGCTCCTGACTTGCCTCAAAATTGAGCAAACACACCAACAAACATAGGTAAACTACAGCGTGTACACTAACGCCTCGATCCCACTTTGGACAATCAACATAAATCGGGCTTTTAACGTATCACGCTGGGATTTACTACAGAGGTGCCCGAAAATGGTGGAGGCTTTCACTAAAATTGTAAAAAGATTGGCTCATCCGAGTAAATCACAATAATTTTTCCCTATACTTTGCATGTGCACTTAAATAATATTTTGTCACTATGGCATTTATCTGGGTCAAATGAAGTGAAGAATAGGCAAGCCAATTGTATTTCCTTTCAGTTGTAATAAACGAATAAATAGCCCAGAACAATTTTTCTATGAACAAGAGAAAAGGCTCAGCAATAATTCTTTTATAAACAAAACCATTTTTCTTTTATTCTGATTTTGGAAGTTTTATGTATTCATACTCTCAAATAATGAATGCACCACCTTTGTAGTGAATCCCAGTGGAATACATTGAGAAATTGGTGTTTGTGGACAGTCTAAATTAGGTTCAATGCTTTAGTGTATGTGCACATGGTAGAAACCCAAATATTAGGGCAAAATCATTATCTGCATGAAGTTCATGAATAAACAATTTTAGTCTTCTTTATTTTTTTTATCCTAACTGAAAGTTTCTATTGGCAACACAGAAGCGACGTCAGCAGGAGACAGGGGTTCACTCTTTAGACTGTAGAATTTGTTCCCAACTGATTACAAGCAGTTTCAAGGTGTCAAATAAATGCTTTGGAAGCTTGCTCCAGCCCCCGCACAGCAGCACAAAACAGATGCTCGGCATACCCTCTTTTTTTACACCGCCTGCTCGACCCGCAAGCCCGCCTGCCAGTGACGTCACGACACTGAAAAGCGCGGCTATATTTGAATGTTGGTTTTGGCATCACCTTCATTTGCCAATTGCATAATAACTATTCCAAACTTCGCAACACTAAATAGTATACCGGAAAAGGTAAAGGCCGGGAATTCAGAAAAAAACAGTTGGTTGGGTCAGCTAACAAAATTGCCGGAGTGCCCAGACAACAATGCACAAAGAACGCAAATCTGCGACTCACAGTCTTCTGATTGCTGCCTTCTCGTGGGGTGTGGTGGGCCTCCCCGTGGCCGCCTCATCCCTGAAGTAGCCGCTCGTAGTGCTCTGGGACGCCTGGCTCTCAGACACCTTTCCACAGAAGTGGGACAAAGCCGTGTCGGAGAAAACCAACAAACAGTAAAATGTAACACCCAAGCCTTTCCGAGGTGCAACACCTCCCGCAAGTCGGTGAATGCTTGATCAAACAGAACATTGGCCTTTAAGGAATTCTTGAAATGTTTTGGAGGCTGCTAAGATTCCCCCCCCCCCCCCCCCCCCAAATTAACGACAGGCAAGGCTTACATCTTCCGAGTGGTTAATGCAGAATTACATTCCTACAGAGCCAACCGAGATTTTGTGTTGCATGCCACGTGACATCACTGTGCCAAGTTACAGAGAGATCTGGTATCAGCGGACGTCCCGGAGTTAACAACATCATTGGGTCTAGTCACGCTGGATGTCATATTGTAATGTGACGTGGCATCACGTCGCATTGCCATGTTGAGCGAGGTCTCGCTGGGATGTCACGGAGTCACATGACTCTGTGCCATGATGTCACATGTGATGTGATGTCCCATGCAACATGATGTCACTTGACACTTTGACTTGACATTGCGACATCATGTGACCATGTCATGAGACAGGTGACATCGCACGATTAATGTGTGCAAATAAAAACCATGAAAACCTTTCCAGTTGCACTCCACTGCAATTCGTTCTGCGCAAGACAGTTTGATCGACAGACTGAAATAGAAGCTGCCAATTTTATCCCAAACAAAGCACAACTTTTAAATCGGCAGATTCAGATCTGTATATACCAGAAGGCTTTGCCTATGGGTTTTAGTTTCCAGATACGAACTGCAATTTGTACAGAAAAGTACACATTTTCTACAATGAGCAAAAATTTCCCGCAACACCGCAATGCTACAAGAAAGGCTCCCCGTCACATGCCTACATACTCCATACCCAGCCCACTGAGCAGACACAAAGGGAGGCAATTTGGAAAATAATTTTGAACATATTTGGCAATTTTCAGATTTAGGCAAATTCGACGAAACGAGGGCCCCATTTGGCTCCGAAGTTCTCAAACTAAATTTTGGACTGAAGTTCGAGAACCGAAACATGCTCTCAGAAGGTGCACCTCGACACTCTTCAGTTGAAACGGAAGAGTCCGAAGCCTAGCTAAGTATCCAAACAAAGAAGTTACACACACACAAAAAAAAAAAAAAAATGCAAACAAGCACTTTGTGGTAATTCCAAGAACCATGACAAAAAAAATAAGCCAAATGTCAAAAACGGCTGTTTGGGACAAGGGCTCATCCCAATTGAATGGCAGCAGCGGACCGATATAAAAATAGATGCCCGCTCGAAACCAAGCAGGCGCTAGAAAACGAGGAAAACAAAATCACCCCGAGTTGCTTTGCCAATTCGCTGGCGGTCAGACGACGGATCACCACCACAAGTTCGGCGCGCACGACGTTCTTCCGCACAAACGTGCCCCCTGCAAGTGGAACGCAAGAACAGGGGTGAGACAGGTGAAACAGGTTTTGGAGCAATTTTTGAAGCAGAAAAATCTGGATTTTGGAGCAGCTTAGGAGCACAAAATTCTCGTTTTGGAGCAGCAGTTTATGCATTTTGGAGCAAATTCGAAGCAGAAAAATCAACAGTTTGGGGCAGATTAGGAGTAGAAAATGTTAGAGCAGCTTATCAGCAATTTAAATCATAAAAAAAATCTGATTTCAATCACATGAATCTGATTTTTTTTTTAATCGTTATTTTTTCCCACCCTGGTTCCAAAGTCATCAGCGCTGATACGCACCAAGGTAAAATATATCCTAAAAAAAAAAAAAAAAAAAAAAACGAAAAAGTCACACGCGAGTTTAATGCGCATAGATGAGGACAAGAAACACAGGCTTGCTGCAAAGTTGGTTGGGCACCAGGTACCTCAAGCTTATACGAACTGGTGCCAAAACACAATTGTAGTGCAAAACTTTTTAAAGCGGTGATTTGAGAGCATGAACAGGGAAGCACGGTTTACTGCAACCAGACATCGATCGGACGCTCGTAGAAAGCACGTGCAGATGGAAAAAACTCGCATAAAAGTGAGTCACAAGGTAAATAGTTAATTGGTAAAAAACTATCAGCAGCACATGCACGCTAAATACGGGTGTGTGACCGATTCATTCGATTGCTCACGCACTGGAAGCACGTGTGGGATAACCGAAAGTACTCACGGCGACGGCGCCGTCCATTTTGACAGAAGATTACGGACACAAATGAACAATTACACAATTAAGGCGCTCAATGGCACTTTTAAGAAAAGTTTTACTCTCAAAACGACAGAAATACTAAGGTTTGCTCATCTTGATAGCCTGTGCGTTGTACCTCCTGCGGCCAGACAGCGGGACTGCGTGACAATGCACCGGTAGCATGCAGTCACAAATGACACCGTAAAGTGCATAGGGTAGTAGGAAAATTGGAAAAAGACCACGTATCATAGGTATAAAAGGGTACTGCAGCTGAAATCTTTGAATCCGGCGGTTGCTTGCGCCACCCTGCACCTGTGCCGTGTACTCTACTACGACGAGATTGAATGTTGCCAACCAAGCTCTCGTTTCCCACTAAATCTAGCGTCGCCGCAAACTTTTTTTTTTTTAGTTGTTGAGTTACGCAGTGTTGGCGCAATTTCGACCGATTTCGCGTCTTTGGCGCAATTAGGTGCAGATGTCAAACCCCTGCAAGAAATACAACAGTTAGCAATAAGCTTTTTTTGCAGAGAATGTAGCCACCGATATGTTCCCTGCAGGGTGCTCCGTCTCTTCCTAGGCAATTTTGGGGCTCGCGTCCCTCGGAAAAGTAAGCATGCGAAGCGAATGCGCTGCACCAAGCGACATAGCTTCTCCATTCTGTAACGAAGCAGCATGCCGAAACAGAAGTTGCCTAAGCAAAACAAATTACACGCCATCAAGAGGTGACACCGCAAGATAAAACATTGTTTTCATCGCTCGCACAAACATGCACACACACACACACACAAAAAAAAAGGATGCCAGAGTTTGGAGGGGCAGGGACAAATTAAAACTGAAACCAGACGGGGCACGCGCCTAAAAGTTAACCCCGCTTCGACGCAGAAAAACAAGATGAGCTGCCATGACACACCGTAGTCGTTGTATCTGCAAATGGACTCGTCGACGTGCCGCGGCTTGTTTGGTGCTCGCATCTGGACCACGTAGCGAGGGAGGGCGGTCCTCTTCCTCAGGTTGTAGGTGACCTTCACATTCTCTGAATTCCAAACGAAAGGACAAAGGCGCATTGGGAAGGGCAAATGGGTTCGGCCAACGCGCGCTCTCTCGACAACGGTCACGGATAGAACGAGAACCGCAAGGCGTCTCCTTCGAATGCTCGGCCTCCAGCTCACGTGACGCCAAAGCGCTACCAAAGCCAGGGAGCCCCCCCTGCCATTTTCACTGTGTCAGTGACTGTAAGTGTTCACTCTCCAGACTTAATAATAATAATATTGTTCATTTTATGTGCCCGAAAACAACCACGTGGGCCTTTACATTGTTGCACACTAAAAGACAAAAAGAAGAAGTGCAACACAAAACAACATCAAATGTACAAATTAATGTGGCTACAAATATTTGTAACTTCACACAAAATGAACTACAGAGTATTGACTTTCAACTAGACTTAAACAAAATAAATGAACAAAGGGCATGTTGCCAAAGGCTCGAAAAACATGAAAGAATAAATGGGCAGTGACCTATATCTCCTACAATTAGGATTCCGCATTTTCGGAGTTCATTTTTTGCGAAATTCTGAAGGCTTTTTTCTGAGTTTATTTATTTTATTATTATTATTTTTTTTTGCTGGCAATTCGGGGCGTATTGGAGTTTACCTTTGTTAGATTCATGATTCTCCGAAATTGTGAACTTATTTTACAGTGGTCCCAATTTTTCAAAAATTTTAAACAAAAATAAATAATTTTGGGTAAAAACCCGCACAAAGTCGAGAAAAGTTAGCACTCCTGATCACCCTTGCGACTGGGAGTACTAACTGTCCCGCGACAAATCTTGATGAATAAACGTGAACACTTCGAAATAGCCAAACTCCTGAACGTAGTCATTGAGAAGCATAAAAGCTTCAGCCGCTCTTCTATAAAATCTATGGCTTTTTTCACTGTTATAAAAACACAATTCATTTTATATCAAGAACCACAAATAGTATGGTCCAAACTGGAACAATGGCCTTTGCAGAAGCTTTTATCTCGGCACTTTGCCGAGATAAAAGGAAAACAAATTTGTCATAAGCCCGGAAAAAGAAAACAAATTACTTTATTTTGAGCTTGACAAATTTTGTTCGTAAAATACAGTTTTTTTGTTTTTATTTTGCTATTGTGAATTTGAAATTCTGAGTTTTTCGGATATATCCAAATCAACAGAAATTTTACCGGCGAGTGTTTTTCGGAGGTTTTCAGATTTATCCGAAAACACGGAAAACCTATAATGTATGAAATGTGGTATTTATAGGACCGAGCGTTTCAATTTGTTTAGAAGGCATTAATAAGCCGTTTACAAAAGTGAAAAGGAGCCTATTGTTTATTCATTGGTGACACATAGCCTGATTACGCAACCCAAATTAGTGGATAAGTTTAACAGGGAAACACTTCCCATGTGACCAGCGACGTCCAGCGACCATGATGATACCTTAACTGAACAATTCGATTCACCCACTAAATTTAGCAAGGAAATCTACGAGCTGACACATGGATAAATTTCTGGAAGCAGAAAGTCCAGGAGTCCCATAAACGAAACTTGAAAAATTTCTAAAACTGGCACAGTTTTTTTTTTTTTTTTTTCAGAGATTAAAGCGCCGTTCACATATATGCGACCAAGCAAGACTGAGAAAGACCAGACTGGTTTTTAAGCCTCTTGCGACGTCTTAGGACCAGCTCCGCTGCAGCGGAGCTGGTCCTAAGACATCGCAAGAGGCTTAAAAACCGGTCTGGTCTCTCTCGGTCGCAAGAGTGTGAACGGGCCTTTAGAATGATGAATAAATGTGTTGTATATCTTGAGGCAATACAGCATGCGAAAACTATGCGGAGCCCAAGTTCGTCTACTCTTTTGCAGGGGGTTGTGGCGTTGTCAGAACGCCGAGCTCAGATTGGTTCCGATTGAAGGATAGTGGGTAGACCTGAAAGTAAGCTACCTTGAGGTCTACCTACTATCCTTCAATCAGAGCCAATCAAAGCTCGACATTCGGACGTCACCGCAACCCCTGCAAAAGAAGCGGATGAACTTGCGCTCTGCATAGCCCGTTTCATTCTAAGGAAAGCAGCACAAGCACCTCTCTCAAAGCCCTCCACTCTTTCCGCTTTATCAGAGCAAACACTGTAGAGGAGGCCAGCGGAAGGGAGGAAATCATCAATCGTGGAGAGCAGAGAGCTTCGTGGGAAAAGCCTGTCCTGCTTCTCTTAACCTAAAAGACTACTTTAATAGAAACCACTGAAACAGTTTTCTCAAGGGTTAGCGTCAGCCTCAATGCAGGCAACAAGTCAAATCTATAAGTATTCCACAAGCCATACGTAAACTAACATATTTCAATCATAAAAAAAAGTGCACAATTTTTTTGTTTAACATCTGCAATTACACAAATAACTTGTCACAATCATTATACAAGGCAAAACTGAGAACCGCATAATTTATCGGAGTCTATTCGCTCGCGCTTGTAACTTCAATGAAGTTATTAGCCGAGTTATCAATGATCGATTGATTGGCGGCACGCTTTGCAAGCTCACCCATTGTCATGTCACCGTTGACAGTCTCCAGGGCTCCAGGCTTCAGCGAATTGATGTCGTCAAGCCTCGATTCCAAGGTTTCCGAAAGCTTCGCCTCAACAGCCTGTGCGTGGAGAAAACGCGCCGATTTCGCATGGGGCATGTCGCGACAAGAACGATAACTGGCGGCGCGCCTTAAAATTTGGCGCGTTCACGCCGTTTTCGCGGGGTTCTTCTCTTCCCCTCGCCCACTCTTCCCCTTCACTGATACCTTTAGCCGTTGAAGCGAAAACCAGTCGTTATTCGGCTGAATGAATCTGATTTGTGAGAACACGACGTTTGACGGGCCAACCTGCAAAAGAAAAACAAGAAAGAAGGAAAGGGTAAATTTCACGAAGACGAACGCATGTTGCTTCCTCTAAACTTTGCACAAGGGCGCGTACGACAACAAAGGCAAATATCTGTCGACTTCGGATTTATATAGATATAAATAAGGACTATGTCTATTTAGAGATAAATAAGAACTATGTCAAAATCCAACTCATTCCAGAAATATCCAACGGCGCAAAAAGAAATAAAGGAAGAAAAACAAAAATGCCCCAAAACACAAAAAGCCAGAGGGATGCGCCACAAAGCGAGTCTTACGTCCTGTGACACATCGCTCAAACTTTCGCTCGGAATATCATCCCGATACGTGAACGCTTTTTAACCGACTTACGACTATGTGAGCTGGCAAACTGGCAGTACATACGAAATGACACTGCAGAATTCCCCACTAGTTGCCTCGGTACCACGTATGACAAGCTCAAAAGCTCGGACTACCGTTGGGCATACCTGTAGGAATTTGGACATGTGCTCCATAGTATCCGATAATCCATACGATCTTCAGCCAGAGAACATTTAGGAGACGGCGGAGACTTATCGGCGTGCAAGGCAACACGGACTACAACAGAGGGCAGCTGATTTTTCGTGCAGTTTCCGTTGAATGACCGCCATCGCCTCCGCTCGCCCACAGCGCTCGCCCTTTCGGTTCTGTTGACAGGAGAAGGAGCCTCGCAGTCAACTCTCGCCACAACAAGAAGGTGACTCGGAGTAGCCCCCAAGCACCACTACTAACGGTTTGTATTTGACGTCACAGTTTGTTTCTGGATGTTAAGAGTTACTTAAAAACTACCTAGACCAACCTTGTCCGAATAATAAATCGCACTTACGCCCTTCTAGACCCCTAGCGTCCAGAAGTAAAACACATTGAGTTAATTTAAAACATAATTTTTGTTTCTTTTGGTAGGTAGTTATGAATATATTTATATATATGTATAATATTTTGTTTTTAAAATATTATCCTACACTTGTAGGAGCAGTCGAATCCACAGAGTTATTAACTCTATGGTCGAATCACGCGTGTCACAACCTCACAACTGCTAGGACAGTTAGCAACAACAAATGGCTAAACGCGGACCTTGGTGTGTGTCGGATCTTCAGCAAGAATCCCTCTGATCAAAAACACTTCGCGGCACCGAATTTTATTCGCACCAAAGACAACCTTCCGGTGGCGCATAAACTGAAATTTGAAACGTCCGCGCAGTTTGTGACGAAATCAACAGCGATGCAATAACTGTGATGGTGGATATCGAAGCTGTCGTGCGAACTTCACCCAAGCGCACGGAACACTCGTCGACGCACGATCGCGAAAAGTTGTGAGTGACTATTCTTTATACGCGGCGTTTATTGCGCAGTCATCGCTTCGAATCACCGCTGTAACTCGTTCACGAAAAATCTGTGTTCTTCCGGAGCATCGCACGGTGACTGTCGCCTCTATAAATTAGCATAACGGCGCCTTATCTGACAGGTGTTCAGTTCTGACGTCCCTCTGTTTTTTTTTTCTTCTTTTTATTTTTTTTTTAAGATGACTTCCTATCACAATGGCACTAGATCGGCACCGGCGGCGACTCGCCTTTGAAGAATGTCGACCGGCACCGCCGCTACCGCAGGTAAGATTTGTTTTCTATTGTTTTTGATGGCGGTGAGTTGACAGCACAAGCTGGCGGACCCCCACACCTGTGGAAACATTCTGCTGCGCGAACACAGTGTTTACTCGTACAGGCTAACATCCAACACAAAGTTGTAGCGATCAAGCTGGCACTGCACACGAGTTGTCCCCGATTATGTTGTTATTATTATTTTTCCCCCCACTTATCCTAATGATCAAATTATATTGCGAAAGTGGAGGGACGGCGAGTTCCTCGTTCGACGAGGATTTAATGGTGATGAATGATTTAGAGACGGAAGGGCGACGTTACGACCCTACTGGCCTTATTAAGAATCGATTGTGATGCTATGATTACTTTTTTTTTTTTGCTTTGTATATTATTTAGTGATTGATTTACCCATCACTTCCGTCCATTTGTTGACAAGGTTGTTTGTGTGTGTAGTGGCCAGAGGTAGAATGCTTCTAGGGGTGCATCTTCCATCCCATTGAACTGAGATTTGGAGGAACTGTTTCACCGGAGAGTTATTTGAAGTAAAAGTGCTAAAATATTCTCGGTGACAACAAACAGACAAACAAAAAGAACGGCAAAAAGCGGTGGGCACTTGCATGTGCCAGAACTTCATAATGTACTTATTTGGGCAAAACCAGCTAAACATACAAATGAGAGGAAAAAATAAAATGCACATTCAACCGCTGGACTACCGCTGTTTAATGAGAACCTTCTTCCTCTTCGGCTAGCTTTGTTTGTTCTTATTTCTTCTTCATTTGTTTCTGCAATTGGCTTTCCTTTCATGGTAGTCTTCATCTTCTTCAACTAGCTTATGTTTCCTCCTGGATTTTCTAATTGTTAGAAGTACTGTCGCCTCGCGGGAACGTTTTCTCTCTTTTGGATAGGGAGACTGATGATGAACTAATGCACTCATCTTCTTTTCCTTCTATTGCTAAGGCCTCCAACACCTCGCGGGCAAACTGATTTCTGTAGTGCCCCAAGACGGTGACATGATCGAGTTTAGCCTTGCACAAGCGTGTGCGACAATGTGCGGCCAGGTTCTTGCTGTCGTCCAGTTTTTCAGATCAGTCGCATGTTCCCGTGTTCTGTCGTTAATGCAGCGCCCCGTTTGTCCAATGTAGCACCGCCCGCATGTCAAGGGAATGTGTAAATGACTTTCGTTTTACACGGGCTGTATTTGGTCTTGTGAAGGGTGCCACATACATTCCTTCTGTTGACTTGTGCCTGTTTCACTTTGCGGCACATCGAATAGGCTTTATTCGGCGCCAAGCACACCACTGGTACTTCTTGTCGGCTCGCAATCTTTTTTAATCTTTGTGCGATTCCATGGATATACAGGACCACAGCAAAAGGTTTTTGTGTCTTTTATTTGTGTTGTGGAGTCAATATGGTCGTTAGTCTTCTTAATGTTAGGGCATATTCTTTCGCATATGAAGGCCAATACGTGTTGGGGGTAGCCAGCATCCTGAAGTCTGGATACTTGTGTGTCGAAGCTTCGTGCGATTTCATGTTCACATGACTTTTTTAGGCTGGATGACAGGGCTGTGGTGGCTACTCCCTGCTTTACGGTTTTGGAATGCTCAGAGTTGAAGGGGAGGAACCCTTTACCTGTTCGGGCTTGGTACCTCCCAGTATACATGCCTTTCTCTGAATCCTAATGCCAAATCAAGATACTTGATGGTTTTGCTAATGGGAATCTTATATGTGAAGGTGAGCCCCATGCAACATTGTTGGAAACTTCTCAGGATGGCATTGAGGCACCCGTCATTTTGTTTGTCAACTTCCGTAGTACACAAAACTAGAAAATCATCCACATACCGGAATATCGCCGCAATTCTCGAATCTTTCTTGAATGGCAAGTCCACACGCACCGAGAAACACTTCACTGAGATAAGGAGCCACTTGGGAACCTAAGAAAACTCCGCTCCTCTGCACATATTGGCAGCCTTGGTGGGACAACACCGTCGCTGACAAGTAGACTCGTAAAAGTTCCAAGAAGGTGTCCAAGTGCATGCCCGCCGCATTCTGGAACGATGCAAGGCCTTGGTCCTCAATGGTGGATCGGAGAACTTGTAGGAGAATAATTGAAAATGAGCGTGTTGTTAAATTGATACGAAAACTTGAAAGAATAAAACATAGAGGACAAAAACGGAAACAGGACTTCTTTCAAAGAAGTCCTGTTTCCGTCTTGGTCCTCAAAGTTTTATTCTTTCAAGTTTTCGTATTGTGGGAGAGTACAAGTCCTCCTACAAGTGTTCTCTTCGGTGCCCTCTTTGGTAGCAGGGTTTAATGTTTTCAATGTATATCGATGAACCTGAAAAGCAACCCCTGAACTGGTTTTGTCAAAATTGGCAACCCCCCCCCCCCCCTTCCTAAAAAAAAAAAAGAATTTGAGCTTTCTTTGAATAAGAAAAACCCAAGCATCATAAATCTTTCAAGGAACATACATTCCCTTAGAGCGCTACCCATGCCATGCCTCAATGTTCTTATCGGATCATGGAAGGCTGTAGCTTCCACAATTTGCCAAGCTGTCGCAACATGGAGGCCGCGACGAACGAATGCCTACACTCTTTGATATTTTTTATCTTTTAAGAGTGCAGTTGCATCGCGAAATTCCCTTGTTTAGAGCAGGCGCCCAATTGTCTGTTTCTCTTGCGTTGACGACAGGTCCGGCGCCCACGGGCGGACAGGCCATGCGGCCAAGTTTCTCGGCTTCTCCGTCGTTCTGGATTGCAACCCGTCTTCCGTCAGCAACCCTGTGTGCCTTTGCGACCTTTGTGCTCACCTTTGTGGCGCTGCAGCAGAGCAACGAAGTGATCCAGCAACAGAACCAGGAGCAGGTCTACGAATGGCTCGAAAAAAGTGGCCTCGGCAAGCACAAGGAGACTGTCTTCCAGCATGGTAAGGCTTGCCCTCGTAATTTTTTTTTTTTTTTTTGCACGACATTGGATTATTTTAATTTTTTTTTTGCAGGGTGATTTTGGGTTCATGTGCCTCTGGTAGAGCGAAGACGTTGTTTGTTTCTGCTACCAGTAGCTCTCTATATTTTCATAAAGTTGCACACTTGGGCATTTCTTTTTTTATCCATTTATTTATTTATTTATACATACTACGACCTCATTTGAGGTCATTGCAGGAGTGGGAACACAGCAGTGGGGAGTAAGCAAATAAACAAAAACAGCCTAGAAAATTAACGGTTCAAGACATTCTCATATTAAGAAAAGGAAAGATGCATAATTGCTGAAATAAGGTCATTGTAGACAAGCATGCGTGTGGGCCCATCGAGGTTATTTCACGAATCAACCTGTGTGCAAATGCATAGCTTTTGCTAATGTCCCCCTATTTTCTTTGCATCTTACATCTCTCTTGTATAGTGCTTACACCGTTTTTCTTTTTTACACCTTGCTTACTCAGTGTTTCTTGGAAGATCCGCTTACTTACCGTTTTTCAGTTAGGGAGTGTTAGCACATGGCATTCCCATCCTGCGCTCATTGTACACCATAGGTGGCGAAGTTATCTAAAAAGCTGGGAGGGACTGTCTAGGAGGGTCGGGGAAGTAAAAAGAAGAAATTGCACTATTTAATTGTATACAGCAAGCAAGTGAACCCAAATGTGTCTCCCTGTGCAGGAGAGAGGAAGCACAAATAAAAGCTAGGGGAGGTGATTACGTGTGCGACCTGGCTCTGGAGGTCTCGGCAGTCGGCATACTCTTTTGTGGGTGGAGAAACGACATTGCAGCCACGAGTTCTTTGTTTATTGCAGTGCCTCTGGTAGTTGCTAGTCTACAGAAGGAACATGCCCTTTGAGGTATTTCCTCTCTACTTTTTCGGAGGCTGCATTCTCGTTCGTAAAGAACCGGTAGATTTACGACAGCCACAGAAAAGGCAAGGTAGCCATTGCGGCGATTGGCAGACCCTTGCTGCGTTTGTTAAACCATTCTATTTTCTAACTGGAGCTTAGTACCGTGATGTCGTGGTTCGCCCTCTCCTTTGCGTGAAGAGCAGATGAACTTGCTTGTCATATATTTGGCTAGCTTCTTGCTAGCAATGATCCTTCCAACATTTGTGTACATTTTTTGCATGGTGATCTTGTATTGACAGCGGCAGCAATGGAAGGGGTCTTCATCCTTAAATAAATGGAGAATGATCACTAAGGTATCCTAGCTCTTCTCTAAAGGCCCGTTCACATACTTGTGTTTCACTACAACCGACTGAGACGAGACCAGTTTTTAAACCTCTTGTGACGGCTTACGACCCGCCGCACAGCAATGCAGCCAGTCGTAAGCCGTCACAAGAAGCTTAAAAATCGCTCTTGTCTCAGTCGGCCGTGCTCAAGCACAAGTGTGTGTACAGGCCTCAAATTCCGCTTAGTGGCAGCTAAAAATAACTTTTGTACTTCCAGCAACAGCACATGCACTGCCTGTTTACAGTTGTGCATATTTAACATTGGAAGGGGAAGTTTGCATACATCTGTGTTATTTCTAAATCTTTTTGCCACCACAATTCCTCTATGGTTCCAACATTGCAAAGCAAGGGTGCCATCCACAACTCAGTGTTTACAAATGAATGTGTGACTGCCCGCACACAAGAGGCATTCAGGGCTGGGCAGCCTTGCAATACAAAATGTGTTGCGATAGTATCTTAGAGATACTTTTGAGTATCTTTATCTCTGTATCGAGATGCATTTGAAAAACGTTTTACTTTTCGCCCACAATGTGCGAAGAAATAAAGGGGAAAGCTGTAGCACGGTCGCACAATGCGGGTGGAATGGTGCCTTCATGTACCTGAGGAGGGAGGTGCGACGTGGTTAATTCTCATAGCCGTTGGGGATGCCACTGATGACTGCCACCAGAGATCCGTGAAGTAAGTGGGTAAGCGCGGTGGAAGTTTCTAAATCCATCCAACATTACGCAATGCAACTGGATACTGGCAAGGTGTGATTTCGCATAACGTGAGTAATGTTTGAAAACAAGTGTTTGAAGCAGACGACAGGAAAACTCTCTCTTCGTCGCATTGTTACTGGTGGGATGCCAGGGCTCCCTTCACTTTGCGCCGTGCAGTCGATGGGAAAGCACAATTTTAGAGCGCAGCTCTTAGGCGCCCGTTTCCGGCTTGAGCGGCGTCGGCGTAACCGCGCGGTGCATTATGGGAAATATCCCATAATGCACCGTGCGAGCCCCCCCCCCCCCCCCCCCCCCCCCGGGGTCACGTGACCTCGGGGGGGGGTTACGTGACCTGGGAGAGGAGGGGGAGGGGGTCACGTGACCTGAGGGGTCACGTGACCCCCTCCCCCCGAGGTCACGTGACCCCCCTCCCCCTTGTCCCCGAGGTCACATGACCCCGGGGGGGGTGACGTGACCTGAGGGGTCACGTGACCCCCTCCCCCCGAGGTCACGTGACCCCCTCCCCCTTGTCCCCGAGGTCACATGACCCCGGGGGGGTGACGTGACCTGAGGGGTCACGTGACCCCCTCTCCCCCCCCCGAGGTCACAGATCACGACCCCCCTCCCCCCGAGGTCACGTGACCCCCCCGGAGGAGATTGAAGAATGAGGGGAGGAGGAGGAGGAGGGGTATACCCTCCCCTAATTACCCTTCCCTCCTCCTCCTCAAGAGCTGCGCTCCAATTCGGCGTTACAGGGAGTTGTAAACGGCTTTCACTTTTTCTCCTTGTGCCAAAGGGGAGAGAAAAAGGGTTTTTCCATAGCGGAGACGACAGCCCACGAGCTCGAAATCTCTGCAAAGTGTCGCCCGTAAAGCTTAAAATATATTCGTATTTCAGTAGAGAAATACATTTACAACATATTGCTTGTATCGCGATGCTCTGCCGGGCTCGGGCATCTCATTCTATTTTACAGGGGCGAGGAGGGGGGTTTGTGTCTCGCTGCCGTGTCATGGGGGCGTCTGCCTTGTTTTTCCGCAGGCTCGTTCGTCGTCGGCCCCTTTCTCTCTGGCCTCGGGTCCTCGCGCGCCGCTCCTCGCTGCCGGCTTTCTTTTTCTTTTTTTTCTCCTCCTTGACCGTGTCGCCCCTCTTCTCTTGTCAATCACGCCATACTCTCCTTCGCCTCCCCTGTTTCTTTCCCTTTCCTTTGCTGTCGTCTTTGATCACGGAATCCGGGAAACACAAGTGGCCGAATCGAGGTCACGCAAGCGGCGTCTGGCTTGTGTCTCGTTTGAAACACAGACATTTCTCTTCTCCCACGGAGTTGGAGACCGTCACGCAGGATTGCAGAAGCCTCTCAGTGTCATGTGGAGCACGTGAGAAGTTGAGAATGAATAATTCCGATAGTTGATGGCCATGAAGCCCGCTCTATTCTGGACGGCAAGTTTTTTTAACCTTTAGAAGGCGAGTCTAATATGATTGCGCACTCAAGGCAGAATGCAAGGTTTGTGGAAAGGTAATCTTGGGTTTGAAGACATCAACATAGAATTTCATGCTACACTTGAAGATAAGAACCGCTTCTTCAACTTAGCTATATATATTATCTTCCTGCCTTATCAGTTACTCGTGTTCACGTTAATTGGTTTGACACATGTTTGTGGATGATATTCGTGTATTTGATAACAGAGTGAACATTCAAGCGGCGCGTCTGAGTATGAACAGTATCTGAAGGGGCCCAGGAAGCAGAACTGTGAATGTGGAAGACCAACGGATGCTCGGGACAAAGAGAACCCCAGCCATGGCTAGACAGTTATTTCCGCCCAGCTGTAAAGTTCCCAAAGCAAAAGAAATATGATCAACTTCTACAAGATTTGATTGTCAAGACGATGCTTCCTCTGCTGTTTTTCGGGGCAGATGCGTTCCAGGAATTCGTCGAAGGTACAGTTGTATTCACCTTTTTACTTGTACTTTGTATGTTTTATTCTATACTACGAGAAAAACATTAGATTGCGCACATTTTCAGGAATGTGCCCTGGAGTGACGGTACTGTCTCAGAGGACACTGGCCAGAAGAATCAACGACATATTTGACGACGAACTCCGCAGCATCAAAAGTGCACTAGAAGCTACGACACATGTGTGCACCACCGCAGACGTGTGGTCTACTTCAACAAGGAGAATCCTGGGCGTCACAGCGCACTGGGTGCAATAACAATCTCAATTCATGATCTGTCGGAAAGGGCATTGAAACTCTAACATAGGTGATTTCAAATGTGCGGTCACACACGGGAGAAATGGCGGATAATTTCTCCAAGAGACTAATCGACCGGTCACCCGAGTGCCAACTTCGAGCTCTGGATGCCCTCCTTATAAGGTCTGAATAGCACTGAGCAATTTTAAAGGTGAATTTGAGGGTGAATCCTTAGCGGCTCGTTGTACGTCACAGTCATCCACAACAAATGCATGAAGACTCACGACCGCGTTCAGACCGCCAAAGTATTCGTCGACTCGGGTGCGGTATAAATTGCTAAGTGCAATTCACGGTCATTTTGGGCTAGTGCAAATATCTCTGTATGCTCTAGGGTGTCAGATCGGTTCTGACACTCTAGAGCGGAAATCTACAGCGCTCGCTTGCAGACGGTTCACCGGAACGCATTCGTACGACCGGGTGGCCGACTTGCCTTTGGATGTCTACACAGACTTCAGCCTGGAAACGAGCAAGACTGTAGGCACAGTGACTGACAATTGGAGCAACTTTGTTGAGGCCTTCAAAGAATTTGGAATTGATGACACCACATGCATATTGCCACTTAAATGCTTTATTTACTTTTTACTCACAGGGCGGGAGGTCGATGTTGCGTTCCCCCATGAACTTTCGGGACCAACTTTTCCTCATCATCTGCGTTGTGCGTGTCATACATTGAGCCTCATCCCAACAACCGACGTCAAGAAAGCCCTCAGCAGAAGCACCACGTCTAATCGTCTCCACAATAGTGCTATGACAAAATGTGCCCAGTACTGGAGCTTGTGCAACCATCCAAAGTCTGCGGAGATTGTTATTTCAGTTCTTGCACGACAGCTGCCAATGCCCTGCATCACTTTGTGGAGTTTACTCTGCCACGCCCTGAATATGCGAGGGAGAATTGAAGACCCCATCGGAGAAGCTCGATCTACTACAGCTTCGAGATGCGGAGCTAGAGTTCCTAGAGGAGTATCGGGCTATTCTGTATTCAATTGCTGCGGGTGAGGTACTTTTTGTTATGTTCTTTATTGTCGCAAACATTCTTTACCTCAATATAACTGCTAGTTCTTAGTCAGCACCACTCAAAATTGTGCCCACACACGAAATGCTCCACACTATGTTGTACTTTTCATTTCTTCGCAGCTATCGACATCTCGCAAAAGATTAAGAATGGCTACTATGGGGAGCTTCTTCAAACACTCCTCACAGTTGACAACGTGCTGATCCTCTTGAGGAAAAAAGGTCCGGCAAGGTTCCGTCATCCTAGAGAACTGTCTCACCGGCCTTTTGAAACAATTTTCGGCGCTCTTCAAACTGGAAGACAAAGAGGGTGCACTCGCGTCATGCCCACACCCGTGCTTCAAGGATGCGATGGACCTCGAGCGAAGTGGCAACAGGTTCCAACTTTGAGAACCTGCCCGTACGAGACACAGAGACTCGTGCAGTGTGACGACATCACCGACCACGGACCGCGTCTTCTATGACTTTGAAGGTGACGATTCCGTGGCCTCGGCAAGATCGGGACAAACCCATGTGAGAGCAAAGGTCTTTCGCTACCTGGATGACCCAAGGAGAGACGTGTCAACGCTTCAGGACTTCCCTGCTGTAAAAGTGGTATTTACTCCTTTTACCACAAATTTATGTTCGTCTGCGGCGTTAGAGAGGCTTTTCTCTTTCGCCAGTTCGGTACTGTGGCGGAACCGTCAATGCCTCGATGATAAGCTCTTTGAAGAGCTACTCCGCCGAAATGTAGGTAATTGATTTTCGAAGTTTGCAAATCCATCTTTTGATAAAATAAACACGTGTACGTTTAAGAATTCAGGTGTGTTTGTGTTTTGAGACATATTTAGAACTTGCAATACGCACGACGCTGTGTACAATGCACTGCTTCATTATGTGTTTTCGGAGCTTGACCTGATTCGGGGAAAAAAAAAAAATGTATTTTCGCATGTATTGGTATCCCGAAATACTTTATTGCCCTTTTTGTAAAGGTATTATCTCGGGGATATCCAGATACATGAGGTACAGATGTATCTCAGAATTTGTATTTGACCTTAAAATATATTTATTTTGGTACGTCATGTCTCGTTAATATGGACCCTTTTAATATGGATACCCCGCTATATGGACACCATTTTCGGGAACAAACTGGGAAATTACGTGCATTTTTGTCTCGTTAATATGGACAACTCGCATTATGGACGATTGTTTACGGGAACGGAGGCGTCCACATTAACGAGACATCACTGCACTTTCTTTGAGTATCCCTGCCCAGTTCTGGGGGCATCACACATGCACGAACACCACAACGAGGCAGTGTGTGATGTAACATTGAAGGGATAACGTTGAAGGGATACGACACATTCAGAAGTAAGTCAAGTATTATTATTATGCAATTAAATGCAAAGGTGCAAGCGAGCTGGACAAGCTGTGTTTGGAGATTTGTGTTTGTCCTTTGTTCCCCTTCTCCAGGGATTATTTTCGTCATGTAAGTCGAGTATGATCGGTCATATCCATAAATGATAATCGTTTGCTTGCCTTTGGTACAACCTGCTATAGTATTTTTTTCTAAATGCCCCTCCCTGGTGGTGAGGGAACGTCAAATGGTAGAGAACTACACGAGCGTAGCAAGCCTAAAACCTGCTGAAAATATAGCGGACTATTTCGTACCTCTTTTCCTTCGAAAGCTCTTGGCCTTTTCACCGTGACCCATCCGCGGTCCCCAAGAACGTCGACCGAACCCAGCTCACGCATTGGACTTGAATTCGCGTTCGTGGCCAATGAGTTCTGGGACGGCACTTATCATACTTGAGAAGGACAAGTTCCATGGTGTGCCTAGAAAGAACGCTGGAAGCTTGGAATCATCGCCTCCGATGCCCGTCACGATCACGTGATTTCTCATTTCGCCTTTGAGTTTGGGGTCTCTCCTTCGCAAAACTTTGACGACGAAGTTGTGTGGATGGCACTCTTGGCGTTGTCAACAAAGCGATCCCCGGGATTTTGTTATCGAGCTTCGCCATCCCCGCGGTTACGACACTTTTAAATGCGTCTCATACAGAGTGGACACGAGCGCCGCGCATGCGCATTCGATTTGTGGATGTATGTATGTATGGATGGATGTACTCTGCGCGTCCCCTGTGCTTTTGCCAAACCTAGCGCGTGGCTATGATAAACGTTGGCGGCATGTAATCGACTCCAGATCACGTGACCGATTGTTCTGACTGCGAGTCGAGGGAACGAAGAATAAATCTGAAATTTTTCGTGCACCTGCAATTGTGTTAAAAAAAAAGAAAAAAAAAAAAAAACTTGGGTGGGTTTATGATTGCCAAAGAATAATTCTAAGCGGTATTTACTGAAAGTACGAGAATTGTTGCATCGCCACAGCTCGATCGAACCAGCCTTCATTCCTTGTACATCTTATTTTGATCGAACGACCGTGATATAATTTCCTCGTAGCGTGGAGGCTTTGGAGCCTGCGAGGTTAGCGTGCTTTTCGATGGGGTGCACTCGATTTGCACGCTGTACAAGTCTGTTGTATACTCCGGCACCACGACACAATTACTCAACAACGCGAGCTCAAAACAGGACAGTATAACGAGACGAACAGCCGGGAGAAGATGGTACACTCAACGCGCACGAGTCTGACGCTGCATTTTTTTCTCTACTGTTCACAAAACGGCTTCCGGAAGCTGCGCTATTTTGGATACTTGCACGCTTGGAACGTACTCTACCGTTACTTCTTTTTTTTTTTTTGTAAACAGTGAAATGGTCTGTAATATCCTTTAGATTTTTTAAAAAAAAACATTCTACCTTCGATTATCGCGCTAAACCATTACTACCCCAATTGCCACGACCATCAGCGATGTTAATAAGATCTATAGTCGGTTACAAGTTAAGAAGGTAGGAGAAGCTCCTCCCACAAGCGTAGTGCGCCGGTTTCAAATCCCTCCGCAATCGAAAGAAGAGTTCACTGGAAACGCTCCTTGTTCCGCTTCAATGAATAGATAATGGCCACAGAGGAGTGCCAACTTGTCTCCGACCCCCACTTTTTAAGAAAGCGACCTTTGTATTCATCGGAGAGGGAACCGATCCCCTGAAAGCAGCCTTTGTATCAATCGGAGTAGGAAGCTAATCCCCGAAAGTCGTCTTTGTTTCCATCGGAAGGGGGAAGACTTAATCTCCCTCTCGTGGCTTCCACAATGCTAAGTCAAAGTCGAGAGATAAAGCAAATATGTACAGAAAGGCACGACCCTCCTCGCGCGTTGGCCGCAACGTCGCGGAAACGATGGGACGCTATTGGATGCGGAGGTGGCGGAGGGATATATGATTCCCTTTGAGGGGCATTTGCCGCTACCTTCTTGACTTGTAACCTACTATAGCTCTCAGAAATCCCTTCCGCTGTTCCGCAACGCTCTCCGCAACCCTCTACTATACAAGATCCCGAACTCTGCAGGCAAAGCCACCGGCGCGCATGCCCAAGCGACGTCTCCGTTGCGAAGATCTTAGCGAATAAAGAAAAAAAAAAAGGCCCACGAAATGTTTTTGATAGTACTCGCACCACGTTGTTGGTTTTAGTTATTTCGACCGGTGCCGTATAACATTTCGGTTACGCAAGGGGACTCCGGCGAAAGACGATCTGCGTTCCCGCAGCGGTTGCAAAATTAGCGTCACGGGTTCGGACCTTCGGTAATGAGGTGATAAAGCTGGGCGGTCCCCGCGCAGGTGGCGACACCAGGCGGTGAATTATTTAGCGGGAGTTGGAACAGTCCCTCCTCCTGCACCGTGCGTTCTCTCTCTCTCTTTCATTACTCCTTTCTTCACTCGTCCTCTTTATCTAAAAAGAAGAAAGACGCGATATTTATTTTAAAAAGTTTTAGAATTTTTTTTTTATTGGCGAGTGTAGTTGGTGATGCGTTGTTGGAGCCTGCAACGAAGTAAACTATCAAAGCTGCAAGTTAGGCTAGTATCTTCTGATGCATACTGAGGGGCGTTAATTACGCCAAAAGAGAACGGGCAAAAAGTGAGAGGCAACACAGAGCAAGGCTATTACTTTCAACTACAAGTTTATTAGACGACACATAAAAACATAAAACATGCACCTGTGCAATAAATAAGTAAATAAATAACGCAAACATTAAATTTTTTTTTTAATGATGAGCCATTTCATTTTGTGAAGGTGGATGACCAGCGAAGCTGTTTAGCACACGACACAGACGTGGCACAGAATTTTGAACAAAGGTACGAAGACATTTATTGTCTCGATCGGTGGTCATCGTGACGAAAAGTACGCACACACGTGTGGAGGACTATCGCCGCCCCGTGGAGCCGGAGGAGACTAGACACGCGCGACGGGACCGCCACCCCGGGGAAGGAAAGGAAACTAGGCACGCAAGCGCTTGAAACGACGACAAGAGAAGGGCGGTGCGAGCGTGGACATCGCCTGAGTTTTTGTTGACACGCACCGAAAATGCACGGAACCCTCTAGCCATAAACAGCTTCGCTGTAAGAAAAAGCTAGCCACATTGATGCACGACTGAGGCTTTGCTGATGTGGGACAGTAGGAGCGCTCCTACAGATGTCACTCCCGGGGTGTTCTAATCATAAAAGCTTCACGAATTTCGAGCTTTAATTTTGGTTTAAAGTGCCCCCACCGCTTTTGTTCCATCAAAATTTGGGTTACAGTCGCGTCGGTCGCTGTGTACAGCTAAGTGGACAGACGGTGTATCGCCTCGTGGCAGCCAAGTGTTCTCTCTAATTGTGTCATCGATGCTTCTCACTGTCTGGCCCCCATACACCCTCTCCTGCACGACAGAGGGACTTTAAACGTAATCATTGTGGCGCAGTAGAAAAAAAAAAAAAAAAAAAAAAACACGAAAAAAAAGCAAACTCAGAGGCCCAGCTGGAATTTTTACTGTGCGACTTCTTTTTTTATTTTTCGAGTTGTCACTGACAGGATGTTGAACAACATCAAGGTCTTTCAGGTGTCCCGCTTCGAGTGCGACCTTTATACCTTCGATAGCAAGTCTGCGTCTCGCGAGCAAAATTAAAAAAAAAAAAGTACATTAATTTGATTTGATTTAAATAACCGTAGCTAGAAAATACCCATTGTTTATCACCATGTGTATTTTTAACGTGGCAGATGGACTGATCATTTCGTCCGATCACTGACAACAATGCGGAAGAAAGATACAGTGTAATTCGGAACTTCTTACTGCGGCAATCTCTGTCTTACTGGGGCAAAACCAGCTCGATTTTTTTTTTTTTTTAGGTAAAAAGCTTTATTTGGCTTTTCTTTCGGGTTCAGACTTAATTGCGATATGGGATATTAATTTTCTTGTTTTTGTACCTTTCGTTTGCGTTCTGATTTTGTTGCGTTATGTAGCTGGCGAACGAACCGGAAGGTAGAAATCAAGGTCAACGCTCTAATTTGCTCAGACAAAGCACTTCTTTTTTTGGGTCGTGTTCAGCAAATAAATGTTTCTTACTTGATGATTCTTTGATTTAAATAAAACAAAAATGCACATAGAGAACATTAAATGTTAGACAAGGAGCTCATAACAAAATATTTTCAGGATTAATTTTGCGAGAAAGGTTCGATTTAAATCACGATTTAGATCATTGATTTTTTTTTTTTTTTATCCTTCGTTGCGAGCCTCGAGCGTGTACACGTGCATCCAAACCACGGCGGTAAGCAGAGTGAGAATGCCCTGACGTTCTCATTCTATCAGTGACTATAATGTGTATGGCGGGGCCGTACTTTCTTCGGCACTCTAGAAAGAGGGGAAGGGCGTGCGTATATCTTGCGTAGAAGAAAACTTGACATCAAGAAAGAATTCCATTTCATTCCATTAAGTGCCGCAGGTGCCCACAACAGATCGATTCTTGATTCGACTAATATTAGGCTTAGGTGGACGTCTGCCCGCATAAATTAATGAATAGATTTTTTGTTGTTGTTGTTGTATTTCTTGATTTAGGTAACGTCGTGTTTTTCGAGCTTCAGCATCCCATCCCCGCCGCTAGCGTTACATTCTCGCGGAGATTTCAGCTTTCTGCGACGTGTAGTTTGGTTACGTGAGCCGAAAAACCGGGTTTCGTTTTGTCTCAGGGACCCTGTAAGAAACGGAGGGGGGCGTGGAAAGTACCGCGCATCTTCTTATCGTACCGGAGCCAATCAGATTGCGCGAACCAATCGCGAAGCATGATCGCACTAGGCGACGACCGGAACACCAGTCCTGTTTTGCAAGAACTAAGTTATTTTGTTTTATTTTTTATTCGTGGGCGGGGCTTTTTTTTTTTTTTTTGGTGATATTAGGAGTGATTTGTTGCGTACAAGTTCAGATACCGGGAAGTTTGTCCGCTTCAAGGGGTGTCTAAACGTCTCCGATGTAGATAACAAATGCAGCCAGTGAAGTACGACCTCTAGCGTGCGTCACGCTCTAGTTATTTATTACTTAGCCAGTAAGCTTTTCTGTTTCAGCAGAAAAAACAAACAAACAAACACCAACAACGCCGATAAATATTTGTTTATGTCGAAATGACACAATCGGTAACACTGGGGTGCCTCAATGTTCTTCGGCTAGTCTTCGCTGGACACTTTTGTGGACCCGGCCGAGCTAGCTTTTGGCAGGCCCTCGCCGGAACTTCCGGCGGGCGGCTCCCCTGGCTACAAAGGGGTCGCATTACATCCAATCCAATCCGGGATACTACTCTTTTGTAGTACCCGATGCCGACGGCACGCTCTCAGGGGGGAAAAAAAACCCAGAGAAAATAGGAAATAAATGGAAGCAAAATTGTTGCCGTAGTCACAGTTAGTGCCAAAACCTAATACCGAAAAACGCATTTTCACGTGCTCAAAGGAAAAAAAAAAAAAATCATCGCGTCTTTTGTTACCTTTTAAGCAAAGCATACTCGAAGGTACTCCGGTCACAATTAATGTAGCGCGAGCTTCCTGGCTTCGATAGCGCTTCGGATTTTCGTTGCCTTTGAGCGAACACGTGCAGTCAAAGCACGGCGGAAGGCAACGAGCGCGTGCTTGAGGCCGGGCATCCGAAAGAGGCGCCCTTTAAAGGGACAATGAAGACGATTTTATTTAATTTTTTTGAATGGTGTTTCTATGCTTCTTGGGAACATAGCATGGTGCCCAATTTTTTGTAGACATTTGTGACGCGTATTTCTGTGCCTACGAAAGAAGTAAAAAAAACCGAAACTGAACAATCTCCATTCTCGTTTCTGGGCCTCCGAAAACGGAGGTGACGTGAGGAGTGACGTCAAGTGTGAATAGTCGGTATCGGTAGTATTTAGGAGATCGAGACTCTGGTAACCGCGGTGGGTTATAGCAGCGCAGTTACGCGGTCGTTTCGCCGAATCTGTCAACATGGACGGCAATGCCGCTCTTGCGAGCGAGTTCGAGCTTCCGTTCACTGACCGGACACCAACGGAACGGGAGTACGTGTGTGGCGGACCCGACGGAGACCGCCCAGCCGGCAATGAGCGGCCCGCACGCCGAAGGACGGACGCGAGGGACATGCCGAGGGGAAAGCGGTAGCGATCCGGCCGTTCCGGGATCCGGTTCCTCCGCGGACGTCCTCTTTTCGTCGTCAAAGAACACGAACAGCAACCCACACGTGAAAACTAGCGTCGCCCGAACGAATACTGGTCTTTAGTCGACCGTTAGAACAGCCATCTACAGCTACCATTTTGCAGAATCCTTCGAGTACCGTGTTCTTTTTTTTATTTTATTTTGGTTGCCCATAGTTGCTCGTCGCCCGTTTCGCGTCCAGCGTAGCAAAGAATTAAACAATTATGCTGCTTTATTTAGGGTTAGTAATCATTTCCGGTCCGATTTATACTTTTCGTGGTTATTCAAGCGGAAATTAGAACAGTATTCCTCAAAATCGCGAACCAAAACGTGACCAAGGGCACGTTTCTCGTTTCGCCCAATCGCGGACGCGTCTTTTGTGACGTCGCGCTTCTTGGCCCCGCATCGGTCACGTGAGCTCCTCTTCTCCTGGCTTCTCCCGCAACTCTCGGGGCGTCGCCCCAGTCGATCCCGGTGCGATTATTACCGCGTCTGTTTAATTGATTTGCGCGGCACACAAGCGCCGGTTTCGGCTGAAATTTGGGCAACGTGGCCTGAGACGTGCCTGGAACCCAGTTCAATCGCCAAAAAGGTGTCCGAAATTGCCTTCATTGTCCCTTTAAGATAAAAGAAAAAAAAAACAAAAAAACACTTTAGCAACTTTTTTGGTAACTTTTTTTTCTCCTTCTTTTCCTCTCCCCTTCTTTTTTACTTTTGAATGTCTGAGTTCTTTAGCTAGGGGTGTGCGAATATTGAAATTTTCGAATACGAATCGAATACGAATAAGACAAAAAACGGGCTTCGAATATCGAATCGAATATCGAATATGTGTCTAGTAATACAAAATTGCAAAACAAGAGGTAAGAGCAGGTTTTATTGCCTTTTTAAAATAAATCAATGCAACTGCATTTTACTGGGCTGCAGCAGGCTAAAGATACTTCTAGTAATGCACTCATTACAAATTATCCTGTAGGAAAATTAAATGTTCAACGTGTTCAGAAAGTAAGCGCTCGCTACCCTTTCACTCGGGAAACCTGCGAAATTTCACTAAAATTCGAAGAAGTTCGACTTGTGGACAGTGTTGCCCGGCTTTTACACGAATATTTCGAATTTTGGGAAACAAATAATTTAGAAAGTAGTTTATTTTATATTTATAAAATGGTTACCAATGTTTTCGCCATATAAAAGCGAAAATATGCGCTTTTAATGCTTTCATTAGTTATTAATGTGAACCAGTGATGCCAATAAACCCAACAAATATTGCACTTTTCCTCCGCCAAATGGAATCAACTAGTTTTTTTTTTTTTTTTTTTTTTTTAGTTTTTGCGCATGCTCACAAATGTCCAACTTCAGTCGAACCTTTGTCGAACATCATGTTGAAAGGTCGAAAAAGTCGAACTTGGTCGAACTCGACCTGGGCAGATTCGCGACATCCCTAGTTTTGACTGCGCGGGAGTGGCAGGAGTTGTTGTCGATGGCGATGCAATGTTCTGCTCGCACCTAGCATTTTCTTTTTTTTTTAATTTTCAAACATTTTTATTAGATAACACTGGAGATTTATTTTTTATTTATATTTCACTCTCGAGGTTTGTTTTATTGTATCAATTTATAGAACGCGCAATTACATCACATAAACGTGCCTCACAATAAAGGGCTTGGTGAAAAAGAAACCGACACTGATCCTGTCTTGCTGCCATCGGACAGACAGAAACGGAGCAGACCGATAACACACGCATCATACGCCTTTCTCAGTGAATAAACATATTAATAAGGGAATGCGTGGCAAGCAGATTATTCGTTACTTGATCGAATATTCGCAGTTTGTGCGAATATTTGCCATTTTTCCCGAATATTCGGCTTTGGCCGAATATTCGGGTTCTTCCGAATATGCAAATTTCGAATCGAATACGTTTCGAATAAGGAAAATATTCGATTCGTATTCGAAATTTCGAACGTTCGCACACCCCTATCTTTAGCACGTGAAGGTCAACAGATAGAAAGCATTAAAGGGCAACTCCGCTCAATTCCGAAGATTTCGGGATAATGAGTGATTTCGAATTAAAAAGCCTTAGTAAAAGACACTACGTAGTTTGCTTCGCGAAAAATGGGGTATATATTTTTAAACGTAATTTTAAACACGAGCGGAAATCGAAACCGAAACTTCGGCTCCGCCCGGCAACATTGGCCTCGGGCCGCCAAGTACATGGCCGTCACGTGGTACGAGATGTCACGTGATCCTCGGCCGAACGACGGGTGGAATCGGGGCGGGCGTGTGGCAAGCGCGAGTGTCCTCTCCACAGCACTCTTCGCCACGTTTTGGTGTCCACGCGGCATTCGACGACGTCTGCACAACTGCGGCATTAGTCTGCGCACGTGGTGTCCGTAGTGTGGACGAAACTCCGAGAGACAATAATCACAATCGGTGAGACGACGACGGCGGTTGTGACGCGGAACGCGGCGGTAACGGCGGGACCACGGCGGGCGGCCGGACGGCTCCCAAGAAGCGCGCTGCGCAGGCGCGTTACACCAATCACGTGGACACTGCTGAGCGCCGAGAGGCAACGTTGCTGACGTCATGCGCTACGCTCGCCCGGAGAAGTGAAAACAAGCAAAAGGGGGCCATGATAATGACGTTTAGCTCAATGTTGGCTCCGCCCATGCCGTAGCCTTGACTGCGCTGTTGGTTGCGCCTGAATTCGCCCGCTCGAGTCAGCCGATTTCGGTAACTTGGCGAGTTGCAAAGTTTGCCGGACCGTTTAAGAAACATTTAGACAGAATTGCGTCGTAATATTTCACGTGTGGTCTTCCTAGGCAGTACTGAAGAGGGCTGCATTGTTTTTTCAAAACCAAAAATGAAGCAGAGTTGCTTGCGCGTCTCCCCTGAGAGGCTGGCTTTCCCTCTCGGGGACTCTCGTTGCGGTGAAGTGGATTTGCGGGAGGCGCTGATTCGAAGTTTTGAACTGACTCTTTTGTTTCTTTCCCTCTTTGCTGGCAGAAAGTGAGGGAGAGAAGAAGACGGTCAGGACGCCGAGCTCTGGTTGGATTGATTAGTAGGTAGACTCAAAGATAGCAGCCTTTGTCTCCACTGCACTCGCCGAACGCGTTAAAACGCGGAACGACGGCGTCCGGCTTTTTGCATGCGAACACTTTCGACGAGGGCAGAGGAGACAAAATGCAGCTAGCAAGCTTTCAGTCTATTCTCTAATCATTCCAACCAGAGCTCGCAGTTTTGACGTCCCCTCCTCTCCTTCACTTTCTGCCCGTATAATATACCTCTGCATACACTATTTACCGTAATTAATTGTGGGTTCATAACTGTTCATAATGTGGGCTTTCCACTTTTAATTGAACGCCGTCGCGATTTTCTCGCATTTATATTTTGCTTGCTTTTTTTACCCTTTGTTCGTGGTGTGCGCTAGCTAGTAAGACTAAATGTCTCGGTGAGCCGCGGACGTAACCTATCGCTTGCCTATTTATAACTTGCCCCCGAGCGGTCATTTACCTGGGTCCGATGTCGATGAACTTTTTTAGGGGCAGGTGAACATTTTTTTTTTTTTTTTCTTTTCGTTTGAGCATACTATGAATTGCATGGGACGCTTCGAGCTTCTCGTAACCAATCTAATGCCACGCTAGCATCACGTGACCTTGGAGAGGGCTGCAGTGACCCGCTGGGTTCGTGGTCACGTGACTCGTTCGTATCGCGGGATTGCTCGTAGGGTCTGCTAGTGCATCGGGTATTACTAGTACGTCTACCGAACGCGGAAGTCAAGTTTGCGTTGGCCGACAGTGGATGGAATGCGTAGCGGCGGGGTGGGGGGGAGGATACTGTCGCGTGGTCGACGTTGCTAGGGTGGAGGAAAATCGTGACGTGAGTTAGTGTAGGGACCGCTTTGTTTGGCTTTGGGGCGTTTATACAGGAAACGAAGTGAGCGCTTATTTTTTTTTTATTTCTTCGTCGTTTTCCCGCTATTGCGGATGTTTGCATCACGTGACCGTTTATCGATTCGTTCACTTGTTCCGAATGACTGCGGAGAACTGGTGTTTGCGGTTGTGATTGGACAAGTTCGATTCGCGCAATGTCGCCCGCTTATTGTCACTCAAGAAAAAAAAAAAGTTAACCGATTTGTGTTTAATTGTGATGTTTAATTTGCTTCTCTCGGTACTTTTGCTGTTAGTTTGTTCTGAAATTGTTTTTTTTTCCTTTGTGGGATTTAAGGCTGCTTCACGCATTTGGGCTTGAGCGTGATCGTCTGCGGTTCAACCGTTTGGGACCTCTTACGACCGTCTGTTAGGTAATTAAGGAACCCTTCCCATCCACGTACATATTTCCCCATCCTTCTTTCACCGTGTGCTCGAAACAATTCTGACAATGTTACGAGCAACCATTTATCATAGATAATGCGTAGACTCTATCTTGCAAATACTGCAAAACCTCCAGCCTAGTTTTACACTTATATCGGAAGTGTTCCAAGGCTTCCCGGTAGTTGGCGTCAGTGTGTTTGATGACAAGCGGTTTCAAGGCGATCGAATGCACTCAAACGGAAACGTGTGAACCAGTCTAACTTTTCGTAAACTCGCTATGACTTTTTTTTTTTTTTTTTTTTGAAGAAGGGGGTAGGGATTTTGCGTTTTAGTTAGAGTCAGTTTCACTGGCTTCTAGCTCCACTAGCTTGTTGCAATTTTAATTTCCTTATTGTCGAGTGACTATATCGCGCCATATAATACCGAGACTAACATTTTTTTTTGTTCTTTCTTTGTTTTTATTCCTCGCAGTTTGCCATTCTTTGGTGGATTGCGCTTCCCGCGACGAGGCGAGTTGGGGCGACGCTGTGATCGCTCTCAATCGGCGCGGCCTCCCTAGCGACGCGAGCGCCGCGTTTCGACTCGCCGCTGGTCGTCTGCGTTCGAGGCTAGTCCTGCTCCGCTGGCTTCGCGCCCATTACGCCGAGCAGACGACGACGGACGCGGTGACGGCGCCAACGCCGCCGCCACCGCCACCCCCACCACTCGCCGCTCGGCACGGCGACGACGGCGACAAAGAAGCACGGGTGCCTTCTTCTTCCACATCCTCTCCCACTACACAGCCCAAGTGAGTGTTCCTTCCCTGTTTGTTTCCCCTTCTTTTCCCCATTTCGAGTACTCCCCCGACCGAGAGCGTCCCTTCTGATCTCGGTCGTCTGCTTTCGGCCGTTGTGGATGAGGGTGTCGCGATGCTCCCGATTGGGAAGGGAGGAGAGGATCCTCCTCTCCATCAGCGCAACTCGCAACCGTGCTTCTTTCCCCCTGTTTTTTTTTTCTTCCCCATTTGACTGGGTTTGTGGGTCTTATGTCGTCTGCTATCCTCCGCCGTGGTTGTGTTTTTGAGGAGAGTCTCTCTTCTTCCCTTCTTGCGGTAGGCAATTGCTTTTTTTTATTTTTTTTTCATTGCTTTCTGTCTCTCTTTCTCGTTGCTCAGTTCTGTTTAGTGTCCCTCTTTTTTTTTTTTTTTTGACTTTCTTACTCTCTCACTTTCGTTTTTCTTCCCCCGATTGTTGGCGTATTTTTGGTGCTCTTTCCACCTCCCGTTTGTTTGATCATCTGCTTTCGCTGCAGTTGTAAGTGTGCGGTCTTTCCTGTCTTTTTTTTTTTTGTGTGTTGCCAGGCTGGCCTATCGTTTGTTTAACGCGGATTTGTGTGTTTAGAAGATTTGCGCGCGCGTTTGTGTATTTTAGAATTAAAACGCTTAGACTATATTGTGTGTTCTGTCCAATGTAGCGAGGCGTGTTCTGTCCAATGTAGGAGACACTTTTACGTAACCGATTTTGACAAAAAACGAGCCTTTTTTATTTATTTTTTTATTTTTGATATCTGCATCGTGTTTTCTGTCTCTCTAAAGAAAATATTTTTGTCGTTTGACTCAATATCGAGACTGCATGCCTTTCCTCCTAATCCATTTATAATCTTATACCCGAGTTTTTAATGTATTGCTGTATTGTTTCCCCCCAAAGAAGTAGAGCCGATTGCAGTGCGGTGTTATTGCGCATTATTATCTTTGTTTGCCCCGCGTCGCCCTGAAAGCTCGCTGTTGACACGTTATACATATCGGATGTGGCTCAATCTCCATACGGCGGACTTTTGATTCCTCTTTTGTTCGTTTGTCCTTGTTTTTGTTTTGTTGTATTCCTTTTTTTGTCGCAGGTGGTACGACACTGGCGTTTACAATTTTTTTCGTGTGTTCTTTTTTTTTTGGGGGGGTACTGGCGCAGTCCTTAGTTCGGCGAACGTTTGGTGCCTTTTTTGTTCGCTTCCGTGTTTTTTGTTTGTTTCTGTTCTGACTTTTTTTTTTTTTTTGCGTGTTTCCAGCCGCATGTTGTTCTCTTTTTGTACCGTACCGTGCCGTGTCGCTTTCGCGTTACCCCGGAAATGGCAAACATTTTTTTGTAAACAGTAAATAAAAAAATAAAAAAAAATAAGAGCAATGCGGATTAAGTGTCTGGTACGGCTTCGGATTGCATATCGATCCGTTGGTTTGGGAACGATTTATGTTTCGATGTTTTCTTTTTCTCGCGGGGACATTAAATGTTAAGGTGGGCGATACCATCTGCATTGTCAAGGCCGTCGGTTGGGGCAACAAGGCCGACGGGCACCTTTGTTGTTAACGCAACTTTTTTAGTTTTTTTTTTAAGCGTGGAACGCCTTTTTTTATTATTGAACTTTCTATTTCCAGAAATATGCCTGTCCGTCTCTTCGTCCGTGCTTCTCCCCTGTAAACTTAGCTGGGGAATTGATGTCACGTGATCGGAACGCCAATTTAGTTTCCCCCGCTAACTTTAGCGAGGAAATTAGGGAGTTTTCGTAGATCGTTTTCGCCGTCCCGCAACGCTCTCCGCAACCCGCTACGATACCCGGAACTCTAGAGTCAAGGCCATGGGCGCGCAGGCGCAGTAGCGCCTTCTTCGTTGCGGGAGGGCTTAGCGGAGGGGGAAACGCGGTCTACGAAAACTCCCTATTGATGTTACGTGACCTGACGGCAAGCGACATATGCAGCAATTCAGTTTGCCCGCTAAATTTGGCGGGGAAATTGACGCCATGTGACCTGTCCACTAATTCAGTTGTTTTTTTTTCGCTAAATTTTTTTAGCGCATTAATTGACGTCACGGCACCTGTGACGTCATTTGGTGCCACTTCGGGATCAGTTTTGATGTGCGGGTAGCTTAGGACGCTAAACACGTCCAGTCGAAGACGCGCTCCAGGCAGCGGAGCTCTGGGCCAAACGCCGCTGTGTACGAACGAGCCCGCGTTTGCCCACGCAAGGTGTGGGCAGGGCGCTTGCGCAGAAACCAGGTTTACGTCAAGTACGCCCTTTGCGCATGCGTCGTGGCGACAGCAGCGCCGCCAGCCGGAGCAGCGCGCGGCGTGACTCGTCGGAACCGCGTCGGGCGTGGCGAGTTCCGTACATGTAATTAACGTTCCTCGGGCCAATGGGATTGCGTCACGGTGCCACGGGGCTTCGTGACTTAGCGCCGTAGCGTCACGGGACGTTTTAACGTCTCATAAGGTAATTTAAGCGGTCGATCCTCTAAAACGCAGCATTGCATGCATTTGATATGAGTTTGAAGGTACAAGTTGATGCCAATTTTTTTAAGTGCCCGCGAGGTTGCGAGAATTAGGGTCTACGTGCAGAGAAATCCCCAGGAGCCTAACTTTAACCTAACCGTTACGCGGAGGTCAACACGCAAACAATGTTGCCCAATCAAAAACAAAAGAAAAAAAAAAAACTTTAGCATTATTTGAAAATTGTTAAAAGAAATCTGCTAATTGCGAAACGAAAATTTCTTCCGCTAAACAACTCAGAAAGCCGCTAAATTTAGAGGGAAGAGCGCTAAATTGGCAGCGCTGCACGGGAGACCGTTTTTCCCCCTCCGCTGGCGAGGAAATCGAGGGGACGTTTTATCCACCTTGTTTTCGATATGACTGTGTTGTTTTCCACAGAACTCGGTGTTTACCTAACACAAGGCCTATACACGCGAGAACTGGCCAGTACAAAGTGGCGGCCCGTGAGCAACCCCAATTAAATAACCGCCCTCAGAACTCTTTGGAGCCTTTTGATGGGAAAGTACCTTCAACTACTTCCTTCGTCAGCCTCAGGAAGGCCGCCATTAGCTGGGCAGAGACGCCATACACCGAGATAATGATAGTGATCAATGTTGCCAGGCCGAATTTCTAAAACTGTCTTTTTGGAAATTCACTGATTGAACACAAGCTCCGGCGAACGCTGGCCCAGCGTTCAACTACGTCAGCCGAGCGCCGCTTCAGAAACGCAAACAAACGATTCGTGTTGGCCCTTTCTCAACTTAACCAGTAGGGACGCGACTGTTGTACGTCCCTCAATACGCTCTCCACAACGAAGCACCTCTCTACTGCGCATGCGCGCCGTTTTGTTGCCTCGTCTGCGGAATTGGGGGATCTCGTAGCGATCCTATCTATCCGAAAACTCGGTATTGTCTCTCGGCAGCGTGCACGCGAGGCTGGCGGAACACGACAAATCGTTTTGCTTTGCGTCTTGGTGACCTCCACCGGTTGCCAGGACGACGGCTGTCAAGACGCGTCCGTCTTCGATAGCCGCTCGCGGCCTCCCCCCTTCCTAAAAACACTCCGGCATCGATTGGGGATTGATTGGTTTCGACTTTGAAGGAGCGGCCGCGTGTTCTAGGGCTACGACTGTATATTCCGATCGTCCCTAAGCTATGATAGTGCGGCGGAGGCTACGCTGCCTTTGGATGAGTCGTACAAGTTGAAAAGTTCTAAAACTGTTTCATTTAGACTCTATAGAGGATGTGATGTCGCCTTCCCTACGCCCCATCCCATCTTGTACAGATCATTAACACCGCAGCATCAGAAAAAAAAAAAAAGTCAATCAAACCAAAACGGGACTGCACATAACTAACATAAATTAAAATGATTTAACGATGAACAAAATACTATATGCAGTAACTGTTCTGACGTGGCAGAGTTTTTTAAATATTGTTTTATACTGACGTGAAGATATATTTGTTGTATTCTGTTGTTTCTGTTTCACTTCTTATGCGTTGCTATTCCTAACTTATGTATTGCTTTTCTAAACAATCTATCATTATTTTTCTCTTTTTTTTAGTACGTTGTATTAAATTATGGTAACATCAAGCGAGCGGAAAAAAAAAAAAAAAAAAAACAGAACACGGGACGGGCGCCTTAAAGCCTCAAAGCGTCGTGTTGCGCGTCCTGTTTTTGCCCCGTCTTCTGGGTTACCACGTCAGTATTGAACCAGCTCGCTCGCGCAGTTGATCGCGATACATGGTGTGAGATGATCGTCCTTCCACGGCGTAACTCTACAATCTTCCTCCGAAATGCCTTTACATTTGCGCTTCGTTTTTGGAGCCACGAATCATCGACGCGATATCTGGGTTTGGTGTTTGGTAACCGTGACATTCGACGGGACGTCCTTTGTGCGCCACACGTCCATCTTCCCCCACGCAGTCACGCTCCCGCCCAAACACCCGCGCAGAGAGCAGGGGAGAGGGTTGAAAGGTCCGGGGAAAGGGATGAAAGGATTTAGGCTAGGTGCCGCAAGCTACCGCCCGTTACAAGGGGAATTGCCATAGGGGTTGATTATTTGTCCGGGGAGCGTGTGGTTTCCACCGCACTGTCGGCTTAAAGGCTTAACGTATTGTAAACGTGGGGTTCGGGCGCCGGATCTCGGCACTGACAGCGTGCGGGTCCTCCTCCTTCCTCAAAAGCTGGCAGGTGTTCGGCGGACACGCACCGGGCATGCCTCTCTCGCGTGACACCCGCGGTTGCGTGCGATGGGTGGAGTGAGATGCTTTAAACGGAAACATTGTTACGAACTCGTTGAGTCCACTTCGGCGTTTAGATTTTTGGGCGTGTGCGCATCTGTGTGTGTGTCCGTGTGTTTTAAGGAGGAGTGTGAGGTGGCGTCGCGCCAACACCGCTTTGAATCATCAAAGCGTGTGCGCTAGAGTTCCGACGTCATCATCACAGCGAGATCGAGCGAAGGTCGACACGGATTGGATACGAGTACTACGTCATCGCTCGGCTGGGCCTCGTGTCCAGTCAACGCGTCGAGAGAGGCTCGGCATCTGGCTCGGGTCCAATTGCTGAGTTTTGGCTCCATCCGACTGCGATGACGTTCCGTGGAGGAAGGGCGGGGCGTGCCGAGGCCTTTCGTTAGTCCAGATGGTGTTGGTCGTGAGCGAGTGTGTGTGTGTATGTGAGGTGTATGCATCAATGTATGCGCGTGTGCCTGTTCCATTGGCTCTGCGTGCGTGCGTGCCAGGGTGTTTGTGAGTGTATGTTTCGCTGAGTGTGTGTTGTGTGCGTGCGTGTGTCGAGAATGTGAGGTGTTTGTGTCACGGTGTGCTCTGCGTGTGCGTCTCTGCGTTTCAGGAGTCCATATGTCACGTTGTGTGTGCTTACGTGCATGATTTTGCCTTCTCGGTTTTTCCGTCGCGCATAAATACCCCGCGTTTTTTATTATTTTTTTTTAACGTGGCATTTCGCGGTTCCTACGAGGCTGCTGCAGGAAATACGAATGACCACCAGAAAACTAACAATGTCACGGAGCGTTTTATCGATTTATTGTTGACACGTATCTAAAGTCTGACGCTTCCTTGTTTAGTTATATTCTGCACATTTTACGACGCTATCCGTTATTGGCGAGGTATCGCGGCGGATTCGTTTGTGTTTCGTGCGTTTCGCGCGGAGCAGCGACGTCACAAGACGTCGTTCGACGCTGCGATGTCGCGGAAAAGGCTTCTCGCTTACTTCGGCGAAAAAACTTTCTCCGCTAAATTTTGGGAGATGTCACGCGAGTTCACAGTTTCAGGTCACGTGACGTCAGGGTCTTTTACGTGAGCTTACGGTGTCCCGTGACATCTGCAGTGTCACGTGACCTGGCAGTGTGTGCAGCGCCTCGTTTCTCGCCATCGTCCATCACGACACGACAAAGAACCGGGATTTTCGTGTGTGTGTTTTTAATTAAATTTTGAAGGAAAAACCTTTTTTGTTTGAAGAGACGAAGTATCAAGCGCCGGGCACATTTTAATGAATTCGCTATTCCCCAGCTGGTTCCAGTGATGAGGGCCAGTGATTGATAATCGATTTTGAGGACAGGCTCGAACGTTAAGCGCACGGTTCCATATATAGTTTTGTTGCAGTTTCACGTCTCTTATATTTTCATTCCCGTGTGTCCAGTTATATAGTTCCACCGAACAAACGCGCTTGGGCGTTCGCGCGTGCATGCGTGTGCCCTGAGTTCTGCGTATGGCGGCTAACGGGACAGCCGCGCGTGTTTCAGGCGCACCTGGAGCGGATACTCTATGTGCTCTGTTAACCTCTGAGCCGACAGTGCCGCCTCATCATCCGATATTTCCGGACATACTGCTTTCGCGGTGTCCAACTTGAGCTCGCCGTAAAGGTAGCTCGCTGTGTCGCGAACGCGCGGCGCAGCGTAAAGCCTTCCCATCTTTAATATAATTTGTTTATTTTATTTACGCAGTACCCGCATAGTTATCGAACCTCTATACACAACGCGCTACTTGTATTCTGTTACCTTTTTCGATACCGAAGTGACTCTAATTTCGCGAGCTGAAACATTTCGTGACTTTTGCTAACTGTGGGAATTGGGAATATTTCGCGGGTACACATATTTCACGGGTTTGGGATGACGTGCTAGGTATTCGTTACCATGAGATGATATATTCGCGTGGTCAATTTTTTTTTTTCGGTAAATTTCAAGTTGCAAGATTTGCAAAAATTGGGTTTTCGAAAAAAAAAAAAAAATCAGTTCTTTCCAGTATGTTATCTCCCGAGAAAATGAACTACTAGTAAAGTATTTGCGTTATTTCCTCCCTCAGTAACGATTAACAAAATCTCGTTTCCTTTTTCTGAGAGCGTGTACAACAGGAGCGGTGTTGGCCTGCCGCGGTTTAAATATCGGTAAGCGTGGTCAGCAGGTTCGCGGATCTACTTCATGACGTTCGCCTACGTCATACACAAGATTCACCACGTCCGCGGTCACGTTGTTGAGCTTTGCCTATAGTGTTTGCCAGGAACATGGCGGATTTTGACCTCTCAGAAAGGGTGACGTCACGGATATCGCACGAAGTTGTCCGCGTAGAAAGTCCGTCGTGTGGATACACATTTAAAGGGATACTACAACGAAATATCGGCGCTTATTTCTTGTTCTATACATGTTAAGGGAGCGCCATCACATCAGACACACCAATCTCTCGATGAAAAATACACGAAAAGGAATTTGAAAGCGAATTATACGATTAGCAAAGAGCACCTGGTGGATTTCGCTAACGCCTCGTTCGTAATGCCTTGCCTAGAACTATGCATGCCTTGCACCTGACGGCATCCCGTCATCTCTCCGGCCACCACCAAAGAGGAGAAGGAGGAATTCCCCTCTCACCGTGACTCTCTTTTGTGTTTCCCAGACTTGTTCAGACTTCGCTCAAATTCGCGCAAAAGTAGCTTTGCGGTTAGTTGCGGTGGCTCGATCGCTGGCGTGCTTCGGCCGCTTCGGTGGCTGGAACGGCTAGGACATCCTGTCGACGTCAGCCTCGCCGCAGCTTTGCTCGTCCCGAGACGACCTGCGTCACGATTGCGCCGGATGTGACGTGCTCTCCGCTGGCTGCAGCTCTCCGAGCGTCTGCCAGGGTGGGCTGTTTCTAACGAAAAATATGCCACCAGGCTCAAAATACAAACGTGCGATTGTTATTTAGACAATTGTGGATCATATTTAGCCTATTTCAAATTTTGTTGAAGAATCCCTCCAAGGGGTACTGCAACGAAATTCTAGCGCCTATTTTATTGTCAGTGCCAACCACCACTTTTTGGCCAACCACGGAGAGGCCATTTTTTTTTTTGCTCGAAAATACATAAAACGTTATTTAAAAGAAATAAACCGAATGTCGTTACGTCACTTTCTCCGCGGGAAGTACGGCGGCAAGCAGGGGTGCGCACGAGCCCTGCGTCGGCCGAACCGGATTTCCCTCCTCTCCCGCGCCCATTCAACTCCTGCGGGGAGCGGGCATCCCGATTAGTCGGGTTGTAACTCGCTGACGCCACCAAGTGGCGAAGCTTACAACCACGCCAGCCTCCCTGTAGCCTTGCCCGTGAAGGTAAACGTGACGTCACGAACGCGCTGGGAGCGCCGGATCTCCCGAGACGCATATCGCGCTCTCCGACGGCTGCTCTTCGAGCGCTCGCTGGAATTGGCCGTTTGGAAGGAGAAATATTGCCATCCGTTCAAAATACCAACGTGCGATATTCAGTAGCAGATGTCGTCGATCACGTTTAACCAACTTCTGAACGTGAGAGGTATATATTTCCATTTTTAATTTCAGTATCCCTCGAAAGTCGCCGTACCCTGTGCTCGATCCTCGCTCTTGCCTGTTTCGATCTGAATGAGCGTCGTACCGGCGTGTGCTCGTGTAATCGCACTAGTCATTGACAGGATGAGAACGGGGTCTAAAGGAGACGCCCTGCCGTTCTTTCCCTGTCAGTGCATAAAAATAAAAGGAAAGACAGCCTGGCAGTCGTACTGCACTCACCCGATATACCCTTTTCAAATGTTGGTCTAGCCACCCTGTCCGGAGACGGACCTGGCGCCCTGGTGGTGGCATCACGCAGCTTCTCCGCACCAGAAAGAGCTAACGTTATCGAAAGCATAGTGCCGAAAGCGGGGAATATACAGGGTGTTTTTATTTTTTACGCTTAACATATGTGTTTTAAAAAAGAAGCAATGAAAACTGTGCAGGTGAGTTATACGGCCAGGGGGACATAGTGTAGGGGGCTAATCGTAACGATCAGTCGGCTAATTAAGTAAAATTTGTTAATTAAGTCTTTTATTAGTTAAAATATACATACGGTTCTAATTAGAAACTTGTTGAGCGTCATCGAAAACTACTAAGTCAGCTCTTATTTTAGACATATATGACAAAGGAGTAGCGTTTTACGGCGTTCAGTAAAAAAAGCTGGAAGCGTTTCTATACGGAGCGCAAGTTCGTCTGCTTCTTGCACAGGGGGTGCGATGATACCAGAACGCCAAGCTCTCGTTGAAAAATACACGAAAAGGAATTTGAAGCGAATTAAACGATTAGCAAAGAGCACCTGGTGGATGTCGGTAACGCCTCGTTCGTAATGTCTTGCCTAGAACTATGCATGCCTTGCACCTGACGGCATTTCGTCATCTCTCCGGCCACCACCAAAGAGGAGAAGGAGGAATTCCCCTCTCACCGTGACTCTCTTTTGTGTTTCCCAGACTTGTTCAGACTTCGCTCAAAATTCGTGCAAAAGCAGCTTTGCTGTTAGTTGCGGTGGCCCGATCGCTGGCGTGCTTCGGCCGCTTCGGTGGCTGGAACGGCTAGGACATCCTGTCGACGCGCAGCTTTGCTCGTCCCGAGACAGTCTACGTCACGATTGCGCCGGATGTCACGTGCTCTCCGGTTGCTGCAGCTCTCCGAGCGTCTGCCAGGGTGGGCTGTTTCTAACGAAAAATATGTCACCAGGCTCAAAATACAAACGTGCGATTGTTATTTAGACAATTGTGAATCATATTTAGCCTATTTCAAATTTTGTGGAAGAATCCCTCCAAGGGGTACTGCAACGAAATTCTAGCGCCTATTTTATTGTCAGTGCCAACCACCACTTTTTGGCCAACCACGGAGAGGCCATTTTTTTTTTGCTCGAAAAGACATAAAACATTATGTAAAAGAAATAAACCGAAATCGTTACGTCACTTTCTCCGCGGGAAGTACGGCGGCAGGCGGCGTGCGCACGAGCCCTGCGTTGGCCGAACCGGATTTCCCTCCTCTCCCGCGCCTATTCAACTCCTGCGCGCGCGGGGGGGGGGGGGGGGGGGGGGGGGGGGGGGGGGGGGGGGGGGGGGGCGGGGCGGGGGGGCGGGCGGCGGGCATTTTGAACAGTCGGATGGATATGGATGGATGGATGAATCCGGCTGAGCCCTTTGGATCGGGCGGTAGCTTACGCCACCTAGCCATATCGGGTTGTAACGCGTTGACGCCACCAAGTGGCGAGGCTCACAACCACGCCAGCCTCCCTGTAGCCTTGCCCGTGAAGGTAAACGTGACGTCACGAACGCGCTGGGAGCGCCGGATCTCCCGAGACGCATATCGCGCTCTCCGACGGCTGGTTTGGAAGGAGAAATATTGCCATCCGTTCAAAATACCAACGCGCGATATTCAGTAGCAGATGTCGTCGATCACGTTTAACCAATTTCTGAACGTGAGAGGTATATATTTCCATTTTTAATTTCAGTATCCCTTGAAAGTCGCCGTATCCCGTGCTCGATCCTCGCTCTTGCCTGTTTCGATCTGAATGAGCGTCGTACCGGCGTGCGCTCGTGTAATCGCACTAGTCAGGATGAGAACGGGGTCTAAAGGAGACGCCCTGCCGTTCTTGCCCTGTCATTGCATAAAAATAAAAGGAAAGACAGCCTGACAGTCGTACTGCACTCACCCGATATGCCCTTTTCAAAAGTTAGTCTAGCCACCCTGTCCGGAGATGGACCTGGCGCCCTGGCGGTGGCATCATGCAGCTTCTCCGCACCAGAAAGAGCGAATGCTATCGAAAGCATAGTGCCGAAAGCGGGGAATATAGAGGGTGTTTTTATTTTTAAGCTTAAAAGATTTGTTAAAAGAATGGCACGAAAGCTACGCTTATACGGTTTGTGCCGGTCAGTGGCCAGGGGCACATAGTATAGAGGGCTAATCGTAACGATCAGTCGGCTAATTAAGTAAAATGTGTTAATGAACTTTTTAATTAGTTAAAATAGACATACATTTCTAATTAGAAACTTGTTGAGCGTCATCGAAAACTACTAAGTCAGCTCTTATTTTAGACGTATATGACAAAGGAGTAGCGTTTTACGGCGTTCAGTAAAAAAAGCTGGAAGCGTTTCTATACGGAGCGCAAGTTCGTCTGCTTCTTGCACAGGGGGTGCGATGATACCAGAACGCCAAGCTCTCATTGGATGATTGAAAAAAAAAAAAATAGTGGGTAGACTTCGAGGCATCTGTATTGAGGTCTACCCACTATCCTTTCAATCAAAGCCAATCAGAACTCGGCGTCCTTCTGACGTCACCGCAACCCATGCGCAAGAAGCAGACGACTTACTGTCTGCACAGGTTTCGGTTTCTTATCGGAGCGCATATTGCCGCGCGCGCAGCTGCCAAGTAGGCAGCGCGGCCGTGGCCTAACGGTTATCGTGTTTGCTTCCCGCGCGATGAGCCAGGGTTCGATTCCTGGGAGAGAAGTGTCTTTTATTTATTCTTTCTACTTGTCATTCTCGCAAGTTCGAGAACTTTCTCGTTTCACCGAGTTAAGAATGTTCTACGCCCTGAACGTTCTAGGCCGGATGTTCTAGAAACCCACGCCGATACAAAAGGCTCTCCGCGTGGCGAGCCGGGTTCAGTTTCGCCCCAGCGTTCGACTCTGCTCTTTCGCCGACTTCGACGCCCGCGACGCTCTACTGTTATCTTTTGTTTCCTTCTTTATTTTGGGCACAAGTTCGCCCGATTAAACGTTTAGTTTACTCAGTTATTTGCCGCCTCATCACTTGTCATTCGTGACATTTTGGTGGAGGTGCGGGGTACGCACTCTATGTTTCTCAACCGTACCCCTCCGAGGACCCGTTCGGCAAGTCCCACTCCAAGTCGTCGACTCGTGGAAGAAGCAGGGCCTCGGGCAAGCCAGCGTCTGCAAGGACAACGCCCTGAGTTTGGACCACTACCGGACAAAACAAAGAAGCTACCGAAGCCGACGATGAACTCCACGGCCCAGCCGACGGAAAACCCCCAAGCAGCACCGTCCTACGTCTTCCTGCCTGTGGTTCCCCGTGTGCCGACGCCATTCCACGGTGAAATCTACGAGGACGTAGAAGACTGGCTGCAGCACTACGAGCGTGTGACCCGCTACAACGCGTGGACGGCAGAACAGCGCCTCCAAAACCTTTATTTCGCACTCGAGGGAACGGCAAGACAATGGTTTGAGAACCACGAGGCTTCCCTCACGACGTGGGAGACGTGCGTGGAGGAGCTAAAGCGCACTTTCACAAACCAACACCGACGTCAACGAGCCGAGGAGATCCTTCAAAAAAGATGCCAAGGTCTGAACGAGAGTGTGACAAGCTTCACTGAAGATGTCCTGCGCCTGTGCGCCCGTGCCGACCCTGGAGCCGCCGAAGACAAGAAGCTGCGCGTCCTCATGAGAGGTGTGAAAAGCGAGATTTTCGGCGGACTCGTTCGCAATCCACCGACGACAGTAGATGAATTTGTTGCTGAGGCAACTAACATTGAACGAGCGCTGTCGGCCAGGGCGATTCATTATCAGAGAGTCGCCGGCGTAGCTGCCACCTCATCCCTTCCATCTTCCCTCCCTGACCTCGGCGAAGTTGGCACCGAGAACCTTCGGGAGGTCATTCGGGATGTGGTTCGAGAAGAGCTGAAGCGGTTGCTCCCTTCTCCAGAACGACCCGCCGCTGTTTCAATCGCCGAGGCTGTTCGCGAGGAGGTACACCGGGCCCTCTTGCCAGAGGTCCCCGTCGCAGTGGGTCCCGAACGGCCGGTCCTGACCTGCGCCGCCGCCGCCAAAAGAGAACCTCCCGTCAAAGCACACTACCAGCCAGCTCCTAGACGTGAGGCACCGGCGCCGCAGTATGCTCCACGCCCAGAGCAGCGTGGTGCGAGGAAGACCGACGTTTGGAGGACGGCCGATCGACGCCCCATGTGCTACCACTGTGGTGAAGCGGACCACATCTACCGACGATGCCCCTACCGCCAGCTGGGCCTACGAGGGTTTGCGCCCAACGACCCACGACCACGTCCTGGAGAGCGACCTCGGGACATCGAGGACTACCTCCGCCGCTCTTCATCTCCCGAGTCAACTCCCCGCCGAGGATTCCGTTCACCCTCCCCCCGACGCTCGCCATCGCCCTTCCGCCGGTGTCGCCGAGACAGCCGCCGAGACCCATCGCTTCCCGTCGGGAAAACTAGGCGCGGCAATGGCGGGAGGTGGTGTTGCCGAAGACGAACGATGCCAAGATCCTCCAAGATCGTCGGAGCACTCCCACTCTAACGCCGCAACGCCCCGAAACGACGTTTCTGCAAGAGTTTCGAATAACCTCAACGTTATCATCGACGGCCAAGACGCGACGGCACTCGTCGACACCGGAGCAGACTACTCCGTTTTGAGTGGGAGGCTCTCTCGCAGCCTTCGCAAAGTCATGACGCCGTGGGATGGACCCCAAATACGAACCGCAGGAGGACATCTCATCACGCCCGTCGGAAGGTGCACTGCTCGCGTCGAGATTCACGGCGAGACGTGTCCGGTAAAGTTCGTCGTTCTACAAGACTGTTCCAGAGATGTCATTCTTGGCATGGACTTTCTGTGTGAATACGGCGCCGTCATCGACCTGAGTGAGAACAGACTGACGCTGCGGAAGCCTGTTCCGCCTTCAGAGAAACCCCAAACAGCGTCAGCCGCCGTCCGAGTCGCCACCGACCACGTGAACCTGCCGCCGCGATCAAGTGTTGTCGTACCCGTCGTGGCCGATACAGCTACCTGCGGCGAAGTTCTCCTGGAAGGCAACCTTCAATTGCTCCTGGGAAGAGGAATAGGCGTCGCAAGAGGAGTAGCTGAACTTCAGGATGGGCGGACTGTGGTCCTCGTGACGAACTTCCGAAATGAAACGCAACACCTCACGAAAGGTGCAGCCGTGGGCCACGTCGAGGAACTTCGAAACGCCGCCGAAATCGCCACGATTACTGACGAAACCTCGGCACCTCAGCAAGACAGTACGTCGCCAGCGCAGCTCGACATTGACCCTAAGCTTCCGGGCCCGAAACGACAGCAGCTGCTTAACCTCCTCGCCGAATACCACGACTGCTTTGCGACGTTGTCGAAGGTATACGCCAAACCGCCGTTGCGAAGCACCGCATCGTTACCGAGGACGACGCGCGCCCTGTGCATCGATCGCCGTACAGAGTCTCCGTTAAAGAAAGGGAGGTAATCCAGGAGCAAGTTCAAGAGATGCTGAGAGACGACATAATCCAACCTTCAAATAGTCCGTGGGCCTCTCTAGTCGTGCTGGTTAAGAAGAAGGACGGAACGGTTAGGTTCTGCGTGGACTACCGGCAGCTGAACGCGGTGACGAAGAAAGACGTCTACCCGCTTCCCCGCATCGACGACACTCTAGACCGATTGCGCCACTCTCGATATTTCTCATCGATGGACCTGAAGAGCGGCTACTGGCAGATCGAAGTCGACGAACGGGACCGAGAAAAGACAGCCTTCGTCACGCCGGACGGACTGTACGAGTTCTAAGTGATGCCCTTCGGACTATGTACGGCGCCAGCGACGTTCCAGCGTGTCATGGACACCGTACTGGCAGGGCTGAAGTGGCAGAGCTGTCTGGTCTACCTTGACGACGTCGTAGTGTTTTCAACTGACTTCGACGAGCACTTGCGACGACTCCGAGCTGTTCTTCAAGCCATACAGACCGCCGGGCTCACCCTCAAGGCGTCAAAGTGCCGTTTCGCCTATGACGAACTGAAGTTTCTAGGCCACGTGGTTAGTAACGAAGGCGTCCGCCCCGACCCTGAGAAGACTCGCGCCGTCGCGGCATTCCCAGCGCCGAAAGACAAGAAGGCCGTGTGAAGATTCCTCAGACTTTGTGCCTACTATCGACGCTTCGTTCGGGATTTCGCAAGGATTTCCGCACCGCTCACAAACCTCACGAAGGACGCCGAGAAGTTCGACTGGGCCGAGGAGCAGCAGCAGGCATTCGACGAGTTGAAGCGAAGACTCCAGACACCTCCTGTCCTTGGACACTTTGATCAGGATGCGGAAACCGAGATTCACACGGACGTTAGTAATGCAGGACTTGGAGCGGTACTGGTTCAAGTACAAGAAGGAACCGAGCGAGTCATCGCCTACGCAAGTCGGACATTGTCCAAGGCGTAGAGAAATTACTCCACGACTGAGAAAGAATGCCTTGCGGTCGTCTGGGCAATCACGAAATTTCGTCCATACTTATACGGGAGCCCGTTCCGTGTAGTCACGGACCACCACTCGCTCTGCTGGCTTGCGAACCTCAAGGACCCGTCAGGACGCCTCGCTCGATGGAGTCTCCGACTACGAGAGTTCAACATGACCGTGGTCTACAAATCAGGCCGCAAGCACAGCGACGCCGACTGCCTGTCCAGAGCTCCCGTCGAAACACCTTCCGGCAGCAGCGACGACGATGACGACGAGTGTTTCCTGGGCGCAGTGAACACCGACGACATGGCCCGACGTCAACGAGGCGATCCTGAGCTGCGCGCACTAATAGAGCACCTGGAAGGGCGCGGAAGTGCCGTACCACGTGTTTTTTCACGCGCCCTGCCGACCTTTGACATTCGACAAGGTGTGCTCTACAAAGAGAACTTCGGGAACAACAACTCGCCGTGGCTGCTGGTAATCCCGACCGATCTTCGGGAGGAGATCTTCCAAGCCTGCCACGACGACCCAACGTCTGGACACCTTGTTTACAGCCGGACACTGGCCCGTATCCGTGAAAAGTATTACTGGCCCAAGCTCCCCAAGACCGTCCACCTATACACTCGATCATGCCACGAGTGCCAGCGACGCAAGAAACCTCCGATGAGGCCGGCCGGACTTCTGCAGTCCATTCCTCCGCCAACAGCACCTTTCCAGCAGATCGGAATGGATCTACTTGGCCCTTTTCCGCCGTCGACGTCGGGAAATCGCTGGATCATCGTCGCCACAGATTATCTCACGCGGTACGCCGAAACGAAAGCCCTTCCTTCCGGGACTGCTGTGGAAGTTGCCAAGTTTTTTATTGAATCCATCGTCCTCCGGCACGGCGCTCCCGAAGTCCTGATCTCAGACCGTGGATCCTCGTTCATGGCCCAGCTGACACAAGAAGTCCTTCGTCTCAGCCACACCAGCCATCGTCGCACCACGGCGTACCACCCGCAGACCAACGGGCTGACGGAAAGACTCAACAAGACCATCGCCGACATGATCTCCATGTACGTCGACGTGGAGCACAAGACATGGGACGAGGTGTTGCCGTACGTCACTTTTGCCTACAACACGGCCGTGCAAGAGACCACCGGGGTTACACCCTTTCAACTGGTTCATGGTCGCAAAGTGACGACAATGCTGGACGCGATGTTACCCCACGTACCGGCTGTCGACGGAAGCGACGACGCCCAGGTGGTTGCCCAACGGGCAGAAGAAGTCCGTCAGCTCGCCAGACTCCGGATTCAAGCCCAACAACGTATCGACACTGGCCGCTACAACCTTCGTCGTCGGGACGTCCACTTCCAGCCCGGAGACAGGGTGTGGGTGTGGACACCGATCCGCCGCCGTGGTCTCAGCGAAAAACTTTTGAAGCGCTACTTCGGACCCTACAGAGTACTTCGTCGACTCGGGGATCTAAACTACGAGGTGATGCCCGACGGTACACGGACTTCATCACGCCGCCCACCGCGACCTGAAGTCGTCCACGTCGTGCGCCTGAAGCCGTACTACGCTCGATAGGACTGCGGACCTTATGGGTTCCGAATGACGCTTTAGTTTGCCGTTCTTCTTATCTGCTTTGTTTTGTTTTCTGTTGCATCGGGGCGATGCACTTTGTTGAAGGGGGGCTAATGCCGCGCGCGCAGCTGCCAAGTAGGCAGCGCGGCCGTGACCTAACGGTTATCGTGTTGGCTTCCCGCGCGATGAGCCAGGGTTCGATTCCTGGGAGAGAAGTGTCTTTTATTTATTCTTTCTACTTGTCATTCTCGCAAGTTCGAGAACTTTCTCGTTTCACCGAGTTAAGAATGTTCTACGCCCTGAACGTTCTAGGCCGGATGTTCTAGAAACCCACGCCGATACAAAAGGCTCTCCGCGTGGCGAGCCGGGTTCAGTTTCGCCCCAGCGTTCGACTCTGCTCTTTCGCCGACTTCGACGCCCGCGACGCTCTACTGTTATCTTTTGTTTCCTTCTTTATTTTGGGCACAAGTTCGCCCGATTAAACGTTTAGTTTACTCAGTTATTTGCCGCCTCATCACTTGTCATTCGTGACAATATCTGTGCCTGCGGTCCTGCTCCCCTGTGGCTGAGACGCGAAACAGACGTGCTCCCTACTCCCCTCCATCCTACCAGGGAAGCGAGGGGGTGGCTTCGCGCGGGTGGCACTCAGTTGGTCGAAGGACGTTTTAGCGAACGCCAACTTTTCATCGAAAGACACTTTAGCGAAAGTCGGCCGTCGCGAAGCGGCGTGTGCGGGTGGGCCAGGTGGGTTAACATTTTTGCAATGAGCCGCCGCAAACTGTCGCCACGAAGCGGCGTGAACGCAGGGGCGCGGGTGGGTTAACACGCGCCCCAGTCGTTAGCTAAAACGTCGATTCGCTCAATTCACCACTGTTCGCTAGAACGTCATTCGTTCATATGATATGGATCCGTGCTTTTCGATGATGCTTATAGCAAGTTTCTAATTGGAACTTTCACTAATTAAAAAAGTTCGTTAACAAATTATACTTAATTTGCCGACTGATCGTTACGATTGGCCCCCTATATACCATCTCCCCCTGGCCGTATAACTCACCTGCACAAACCAAATAAATGTAGCTTTCAGGGCTTAAAAAAAAGGAGCCCGTAATAGCATGTTTTAGAATAGAGTACACACGTCGTCGCCACTGCACATGCGCCGAGCCCAGACTTGTGTTTTCGATTGGTGCATGGCGACGACGCTACATATATTTATGCGTACGGAAAGCTGGTGCGTTCGCTGTTTGACGGGCCCGTTCACGCACTTGCGTTTGCTTACGACCTAGTCCTTGCGATCCCTTCCGACGAGAGAAAAGGCTGGCGCCATCTACGATGTGATGCCTAGAACTGCACTCCACTAGAGCGAAGGTTGTGCAATATTTGCGAGATCAAATGTATCTACCATATATTGCCACGCGCGCCGCCGTGTGATCTCGTCCGAGGCCGAGTGGTTACCGCGCTTGACTGTCGCGCGGAAGGTCTGAGTTCGATTCCAGCGAGCGGAATGTTCTTTTATTTATCCTTTCTACTTGGCGTTCTCGTGAGTTCGAGAACGCTCTCGGGGGGTCTGATCGAGTTCCGAATGTTCTACGCCGAATGTTCCAGAAGCCCACGCGTGTACATAAGAGGCTCCGCGTGGCGAGCCGCAGTCAGTCTCGCCACAGCGTTCGATCCTGCTGTTACGCCGCCATCGACGCCCGCGACGCTCTACTCTTTTCTTGTTCCCTTTTTGCTTTGGGCACAAGTTCGCCCCATTAAACGTTTAGTCCCTTCAGTTATTCTTCGCCTCATCATTTGTCATTTGTGACAATATACATGAAAAACGGTCGTTTGTAACAGCAAAACATTTTCAAGCAAAAAAAAAAGAAAAAGATGCTTAAAAAAAAGAAAGATATACGGAAACTACAAGGTTCTACGTCTATCCGATAGATGGCGACAGTGTGTTTTCTCTTTGTAAAACATTTTTTTTAAGACTGTCGTAAGCAGTCGAAATTCTCTTCAAAGTTCTTAAAGTCTTAAAGTTCAAAGTCCTTGTACGTCGGCTTCGATTCGCGAGGTCGAGGGTGCTTAAATTAGCTGTTCTCGTTCTCGTATTGCGGCTACTATACACCTTTCCAAGAAACACTCGACCCCAGGGGCAGCAAACCGTTTTTGAGCCCATTCACTGGGTTTGAGGCTAGACTCTCACCGGCGTCCCTGTTAACCCTAACCGCGAGTGGACTGTGATTTCGATAGGCGCAGCCTGCGTAGGCGCAGTTTCAAACACTGCTGGCGGCTAAATTCTCGTCTTTTCCCGCTGTATTTTGTGTTTCATGGTGCATGTATTTTCCCGAAGTCACTGAGAAAGCATTGTATCACATCTGAAAAAAAAAAGCAATAGAAAACCTATTAACTATTTTTGTTGGGTACGCGCTCGACAGAACGAATACAACTGGAATATATAATTCTAGTCTTTTTTTGTTTTTTTTACGATAAGTTTTGACGGCGCCGCGCGATTCGCCGCATGTCAAACGACAAAGCGCTTAGCTGTCGAAAATAATTTACAACAAAAGATAGCCGAAAGGCATGCATTTTTCATGCTCACAAATAACGTGTTTACCGATGAACAGGACACGGACATACAATTTAGCAAGTGTTAACATTCGAACAATATATTGTACGTACCACACGATGCAGCGTTATCTGAAAATAATTTATTTGAGAAAGATCTCAAATTACACAGTCACACTCGACGACAGTCACATCTTGACGATCGGACGGAATCCAAGATGACATCGTTTTGGGGCACGTTTTGGGGTGAGCTTCGTTTTTTTACAACAGCACCAAGGCAAAGGAACGAACGCGACTGACGCGTTTCCCACCCACACCCAGACAACTATTTTTGGAGATGACTGAGGATTCTACGCGGATGATCTCTGGGAGCGGGAAGAACAATGTTCGCAAAATCGCGTCGAGGGCCGTTCGACGTCCTTCAGCTCTTTCGTTTCCCGTGAATGTCGAGCAGAAAAGCTTGAATGGCCCAGGCACTTACCAGCCCTATTTCTCACAATGGAAGATAACACAAAAAGGGTAAGCAGCACGCATAAAAAAAAAAACAACAGAAACTAAGTGGAAACTTTTAAGAATGGTTAGAAAACGTCGAAGGCAAAACCGCAAAAAACGTAGGTAGAGAACCCGGTGGTGGCGGCTGAGCGGGTCTTCATAGTCCAAGAGAGTGGCAGAAAATTTCTAGCTGATAGAGGGTACGAGAGTCGCACCAGCTGCATCGGCATCAACAACATGGCGGCGGCCTAGGAGCGTTTTCTTGGAAAGGCGTATAGAGCGAAAACATTAGAGCTTTTGACACTTTCACTAGGTGACTGACTTCTGGAAAGAGCACATTGCTCATGTACATACACGCGGATAAAAAATAAAAAAAAAACGGTGTCCACATTTCGATGTTTGACTAAATGCGCGCTATTCCATCACCCGCACACCCCAATCTTTTAGGCGGACCATGACTGACGATACCTCGTCATTTTTTTCCGCCCCTTTCCCCCAGGTCGTGGGTCGTCGGAATCGCTTCACTTATTTACTAGTTTGCTTACTACACGTTGTGCGCCGCGTCCGCGGCTTTTGCCAACCGCTCGTCCGGACGGCGCTTTCCATTACTGCTACGGGTTTCTCTGTCTGTCTGTCCTTGGCTCGGAGAGCGGAGCAGACCCTCGGTTCAGAAAACACTCAACGTGATGGAGAGACGGGGACCTCCCGGTGGCGTAGAGGTGCGCCGTGGCCGCCGCAACGCGATCCTTCTTTTCGGGGAACCGGGTGGCTTTTTTTTTTATCATTTTAGTAGGACCGCTGGCCTGGGGGTCTTTAACGTGTATCATGCAAGAGTGATGCACGACCGCGTGCCGCTACGTTTTTATAGATAAAAAGGTTTTCAAGACACGCAGAGCAAGACTAAAGACTGTAGCAGCGTTAAATTTAAACTGCCGAACTTTTTTTCTTTTAGAAAATGAAGATGCGGAGATTTCGTTAAAACGAAAATACAGAATCTTCGGTAAAAAAATAAAATTCCCAAATATTATGTTAAAACAAAAACTGCCTAATTTTATTTATTGAAATCGGCTGCGGAAATGAAATTCCTTGTATTATTTTTGAGCTGTCAAATTTTTGGCGTCGCACTGAAGTCAACGCGGCGTTCTTCGTGTTACCCGTGAGCCCGGAATGCAGCATTCATGCACCATTGCTATCGACTAAAACAGCGCGTCAATAATAATAATAATAATAATAATAATAATAATAATAATAATAATAATAATAATAATAATATTTATTATTATTATTATTATTATTATTATTATTATTTTGATTAGTTCCTACTCTTCAATAGATTAATTACTCGAGTAATCGGTTGCGCTGACGTCCAAGCCTAATATTTAAAAAGAAAAAAAAGTCAAAGCTACATATTTTATTTTTTATTTCTTACTATACCATCTGTGGTGGAATACGCAGCCTCATCTGAAAATAATGGCTGTACCAACAGCAAAAAAAAAAAAAAGGAACAGGCACTCCATAATTCAAACGAAATATTTGGTATATTTGTTTTTATGCTCGGTAGTCACTGTGAATTACAACCATATGGAATGCTCGAAGTCGTTTACCGTGGGATACAAGAGTGCTGCCTCCTAAAATACACAAAATGTACACCAACTATAGACCTTTTTTGCAAGTGCGCCGTCATCTTGAATTGTCGTCACTTCCAGTATGGGTGAAAACATTGTTTTGCCTTTGCCACGCCAACAGAAGGCATTTAGGATATAAGCGTAACCGTCACAGTTTCTGGTTTTGCCTCCCCTCTATTTTTTTTTTACTATTTGCAGGTTGAAACGTTTTAGTATTTTTTCGTCGCCCATACCGGATACACCTTTTAGGTGGCTGGGGACGAGAGTACACGGAAAAGGCTTATAGCAAGTGTCTTTACTTCCTCCCCGAAATTTCTAACACAGAACACAACCGATAAACCAATTAACCGGATAAAGAATAAAAGGGATCAAGGCAAGAATTAATTAATGAGTAAAGTAGTCGATCAATTGACCAGCCCTACTATAAATGCCCATTCTAGGGAGGCAGCCCTCACCGCACCGGTGGCGACGTGCCAAGACGTCCGCCTAAGGAACGGGAGGTGGTCGGTTCGAACCCACCGCCGGGCACCCACCGGTAAAATGGGTACCGACTGCGCCCCTACCGCTGTCGCCTAGCGATCTCGGGGGGCGTCTGCTCGGGAAGACGCCTCGCTAACCCCGCTACTGCCCAGTTCGGACGCGCGTGGTGGTGCCCTCGGCAACAAGTGAACACATAAAAGGCTACCATAACTTAAACGGGTGTGGGTCGTGACAGTGGCGGGGGTTGCGACCCGTGAGCCCGCGAGTCGTCTCTTTTTTGTACTTATTATTATTATTATTAATAATTATTTAGTCGACACTATGCAAGACTTATTGAATGCGTTGCAAGAATCCGTGAATTTTGTCTCCGCTCAATACGATTCGCTCGTGACAACAGCGAAATCCCAAGACCACACCATCAAAGCCATGCAACTAGAACTGAGCGCCCTGCGATCTTCTAGCGGAGCAGGCACTCGAAATACATCGGCTGAAATCATACCAAAATGACACGGAGCAAGTCGATCGTCTTTCCAACATGGAGATACATGGTATTCCGTTGAAAGCTCAGGAACATATTCGTGATATCATGTCAGACCTCGCGGAGAAAATTGAAGTTTAGGATTTTCCGGCTGGACATGTTATGTCCGCCCATCGCCTGCCTGCTAGGCCTACTAGACCAGCTGCTATACCTCCTATCATGGTGTTCTCGTCTGTTGCTCTGAAAGGACGTTGGATGTCACGCCGTGGGAAGCTCGGCTCCCTACCTAGTGACGGTGCTCACCCTCGAATATATTTCAATGATAACCTCACAGATTCCAACAGGAAACTATTCTGGATGGCCCGAACTAGAGGAAAAGAGAAGAACTTTAAGTTTATCTGGGTACGACACGGCAAAATTTTCGCAAAACAAAGCCAGGGATCCACGACACTTCACATCACTAATACTGAAGCATTGGAGCTAATCGCCTAGAAACAAATGGCTAGCTTTTTTCGGCTTAACAACCTTCAATCTTGCCTAGAAATCTTCACAACAAGCGCATGTTCCTTCACTTTATTTCATGTTAATATCCGTAGCCTCCGGAAACACTGGGACGAATTCCAATTGGCTATTAACTCTGTCCTCCTAATAACTGACGCATTTGTTCTAACATAAATCAATATTTCTAATGAAAATACAGACCAATTTTCCTTGCCCGGATTCAAAAGCATTTTTTACACTCGCGACAAGAGACGCGGTGGTGGAATCGCAGTTTTGTTTTTAAAACAAGACCCAATTTTTTCGGATATAGAAGTAGCGTTTCGGTCATCTGAATCAATAGCACTGCGCATACTTACATCAGTCTCCGATCTATGCTTGCTGGCTTTTTATCGACCCCCCTCGGAAAACGTTTCCGAATTTTTAGCCGAGCTTCGAGAGTGTCTGTCAGCTTTGCCAGATAAAGCGTCCCTTTGTCATGTAGGAGATTGTAACATCAATTTACTGAAGTCTTCGAAGCCACTTGTGTGCGAATATCTTACTCTCTTGTCAGATCATGGCATCGAGCTGTCAATTTTTGGTCCTACAAGGGAGGAGCTGTTCAGAGGCAATTTGGTTACCTCCTCGATAGATCACATTAATTTAAGGTTGCCATTATCAAATGCAAAAGCAGCAGTCATAACTCAAAAACTATCGGACCATTACTTCGTGGCATGCCACATAGAATTTCCTGGCGTTACATCAAAAATAATGCAAAATAGAAGTGCGTCAAGTTGAAATTACTGACCATCAAAAACTTGACAAATATATATCCACCTACGACTGGCAGGCTTTCACACAAACACACTTGGACATATACCCCTCGTTTGTTCAGCTATTTAGGCAGTTCTATGAGAACTCAAAAAAGGTTATCTTCATAAAACAAAGAAAAGCAAACCTACCGTGGTTAAATAAGGATATACTATCTGCCATAAAGCTTAAAGAAATTGCTTGGAAAAAATGCCGTCGATCACCACAGAGCTCGAACTTTCTATGTGAGTTCAGAACTATTCGCAACAGAGTAAGCGCCCTGATTCGTTCAGCAAAGCGTCTTTACTTCCATAAACAAATGCTAGAATCTCGAAACAATCCTGCGAAATCGTGGTCATTGATAAATGAATTACGGGGAATTCCTTCTAAACGACTACAAGGGAATGCATTCAACGCTTCTTTTGGACCTGATCCACTGGCTACGGCTCGTGCCTTCAACAATGTTTTCGCAACATTTTCAGGCAAAGCCCGAGAAAATGACTCATCAGCTTCGCATCTCCCTAACTTAAACATGGCGTCGGCATTTCTTTCACAAATGACCCTTTCCGACCTTGAGACAATAACTTTTAGTCTGAAACCGAACAAGTCCCCAGGATACGATGGGATGCGCCTCAGCGATCTTGGTAGAAATTTTAACTATATATAAAATACACACTTCTTGCTATCTTCAACAAAATAATCCTATTTTAGCCGCCATAGTTAAACCTCTTTTCAAAGGAGGACAACGAGACCGGATAGAAAACTATAGGCCAATATCTATTCTGCCGTGTTTGGTTAAAATATTAGAAAAATTTATTTATATAACGATGGCTTCCTTTGTGGATAAATACAACATAATATCTCCCACCCAGTACGGATTTATCCCGGGGCGTGGTACTCACATCTTCTCGAAGCTTTCTCAGACAACATAAATTTAGGTTTCGAATCTAACCTGTTTACATGTGCATGTTTTCTCGACGTCTCCAAGGCGTTCGACACTGTAAACCATTCCATTTTAATACAAAAACTCTCAACTGTTGGTTTCCGAGGGCCTTTCTTAGCCCTGTTAAAAAATTTTCTACAAGATCGAACACAAATGGTTTCAATAGATGGAAGATGTAGCAACAAAATTTCCCTAAAAGCAGGTGTGCCACAGGGCTCGATTTTATCACCTCTGCTCTTTAATATATACGTCAACGACATGCATACCTCCATCTTAAACTGCACCATCTATCAATATGCTGATGACACTCTTCTGCTAACGAGTCACCTTTCTTTTCCCATAGCGATGAAAATGCTACAGAAATGCTCCATCGAATTAATGGACTGGTTTGGCAAAAATCTAATCGACATAAACGTCTCAAAAACAAAATTAGTTTGTTTTCACAATCCACTTAAGACTATCGTTTTAGACATTCCTCTTCTGCTCCACACATCACGATGCGTCGCCTGCCACTGTGCTCCCATTCCTTATTCGAACACCGCAAAATACTTAGGTATTCTTTTTGACTCAGACCTTTCGTGGAACTCACATTTCATAAAACTATGCTCAAAATTAAGGAGTGTTTCCTGCTTATTATACAACATCAAGCCCTTCCTGCCATTTCATATCCGAAAACTTATAGCCAACTCATTAGCATACAGCATACTCCGCTATGGCATAACAGTTTTAGGCAACTGCTCCGGGTTATGGCACAAAAAAGTCAACAGTATCTTAAAAGGAATCCTGCGTCATGTACTATACAAACCCATGACATCTTGTCCCGATCCTTTTCAAGCCCTCTTCATGCCTAATTTTCAGTCTCTCTTGTTTGAAACGATCGTGCTCACCCACTACTGGAATGACGAATTTAAAACACCCCGTCCAACATCCCGTCAACTACGACTAGACAGGTTTTTTGTTCCCACGAGTTATACACGTTATGGCAAACACATGCGATGTTTCTATGTTCCTCAAATTTTTAACTCGTTACCATCCAACTTTGAAGACCTGACTTCAAAAAAGAAACTAAGGAAAGCTCTACGTCATTATACTTCCTTAAACGAAACCCCTTAAAAGGCCTGTTTTTTTTTTTTTTTTTTTGGTTGCAGTTTTTCGTTGTGTTTAAAAGACCAAACGTCACTGCTTTTCTTTTGCAACATTTTTTTTTTCAAATTTTCATTTATGGTGCACATTGTATTTTTGTTACTTTTTACTTTTTTCTAACTTTGTGAAGTTAATGTGATTTGAAAGGACCGAAGACTGATAGATATGTATATACTAGAGATAATTGATCATACTGATTGGTGCTCCAGAGTACATACTGTTTGTATGTAAAACATTTGACATTCTGTGTCGCATGACCAACCTCTGAAACTTCACGAACTTTTCTCAAGACTGTGACAAAGCTGACATTTTTTTCATTTGTACACTTACTGTTATTGCGACGCTCAAGCTTTTTATGTTCTTTGTTTTTTTCACTTGATACCGATGCGATGCTCCAGCTTTTTTTTTTTTTTCTGATACTTTTCTTGATGCTACTGCGATGCTTAACTTTTCTGTTCATAATAGTACTTCACTTGATGTCACTTCAACTTAGGGTTTGTCCCACAAGCCCTCGATGGCTTTGACGAACCTGCATTAATTTCGACTAGTCTCAAAGAGTAGCAATAAACTTTATTATTATTATTATTATTATTATTATTATTATTATATTTTTTTTGTTGCTTCATCGTCGCAGTGTCTACGATCGGAATTCACTGTTCATCTTCGTAGTCATTCCTATTTGAATGTGTTCAACCTTAGTCTTTTCCTCTTAATTTCTCAATCGATTCCTGCCATCCACTTTGGGCGATGTACGACTGCGCGTTGCGCGAGCTCCTGCGCGTTGCCAATTTGTGCTATGCATTGAAGTCTTCCCTTTCCTGCGTGTATTTAAATGTTTCGCTTCTTGTGTTACGTATCTTGTGTAATACTTTGTGTTTTATTTTGTAGTTGGGGTGCGCCAGCACCAAGACCGTCAGGTCGTTCCTGGGCACCAAATAAATATTGATTGATTGATTGATTGCTTATTATTATTATTATTATTATTATTATTATTATTATTATTATTATTATTATTATCATTTTTGTAGGCACTTTGTGTCAGCCGGTTCTCACTAAGCGGTTCGGCGGAGTCGAGCCGTTTGAATTCAGAATGGCGATGTGCATGGTTTACGGGCTTTCGTCGAGCGCTTCCAATAGGCTGGGAGCATGACTGCTTCCTTCGAGGAATACAAGGAACGAATATTGTCTGTCCACATGGTTTGTTAGTCCAGGCTTCCGATTCCAGGCATGATATAGGTCCAACACGGGCATAGGAGGATTATTTCGCCATAGATGAACAACGTTTCTGAATAACCCCAAATTCCGCCAACAATACTCCTGAAAAAAAAAAAAATGAAAAAAAGAAATACACGTTTTAGATTAAAACAAAAATGCTAGTATAGTAGGCCTGTTTTCTTGGGGGTTCTTTAAAGCCCATCATGCAGTAGTGATACACGACCGCATGTTGTTAAGTTGCAAAAGATAAAAATATTTACAAGACACGAAGAACAAGACTGAGAACTGTGTCGGCGTTGAATTAAAACTGCCGGAAAATTGTTAAAAATGAAATTCCCAATATTCCGTGAAAAATATAATCCCCAAATATGACGTTAAAACTCCTTGATTTTATTTATTGAAATCGATTGCGGGAGTACAATCCATTCTCTTATTTTGCCTAAAGCTGTCCAATTTTAGTGTCGAATTGAAGTCATCGCGGCGTTCCTAGTCTTACCCGTGTGAGGCTGGTGTTGCAATACTTGTCTTGTTGGAATGCAGCAACCAACCCACCATTGCTATATAATTAAAGCGAGGCGTCGGTTAAAAAAAAAAAAAACCCGTTTAATCGTTACTCTTCATTACTCGAATAATCGGTTGCGCTGACTTCCAAGCATAATATCTAAAAACAAAAATGTCAAAACCACTTTTTTTTTTTACTACGGTATTTTTGATTATGCCATTTATGGTGGAGTACGCAGTCTCATTTGAAAATCGACACTGTAACGCATGTCAAAGAACAACAAACAAACATGAAAAAAAATATTTGTTATATTGTAGTCACTCTGAGTTACAATCATAGGGAATGCCAAAAGTAGTTTGCCCTGGAGTACAGCGGTGCTGTTTTGTAATAGTATACACAAAATGTGCATCAGCTATTCGCCTCGAGGTCGAACCGTGTCGCCACCGTGCGGCCAAAATTAGAAACATGCGAAATCGGGGATACCGCCGTGCGTCGTCTGCTGCGGGCGCACGTTCAGAAGCCTGGATCTTGGCGACGCAAGCCCGTTTCCGGCTGAGCCGAGCCCTCCTCATTAAACGCTTGTTGTTTTTGGTGTCGAGTCTTTCTACTAAAGGTCCTGTTGTATCGTTTCAGATGCGTGGAAATTCAGCAAAGCGATTATTATTACGTCGGATGCTTCCATAATATTAGTGTTGTGGCTTGTATACAACCGCAGGTCCCAGATATTTGTGTTATCTCGCGCAAACCTTAGCTTTCATAAAACATTGTATGTTGATTGCAGCTGTGGTTTGATTAAAAAATTAACTCCACTGGTCGCTACCCTTTAATAGACTAATTAATTGATAAATCCGTTAGTTGATGTTTCACCGGTCATATTGCACGAAAGACGTTAAAACTATACTTGTGTTTGGCTTTTTTGACTATGTCATAACTGGCATATATTGCATTCCCATTTTAAACTTCACGTTGTGACGCCGACAGAAATACGAACACGGGAAGCCTTTTGAAGTGAAGTAATTTTTTAAGTTATTATTTAAACAGTATTAATCACCCTCCATGACACTCACAAGTGTGCTGAAATGGTTTACCGTGCAAGCCTTTGTCCTAAAAGAAACGCTACTTTTGATGATGCTCTATATAAGCCCTTTGTCGTGTAGATAAATCATTGTCCTGTTATTTATCCATGGTTGCTTTTGTGTGGTTCACGGTTACACTTGTACGACTCCCTGCTTTGGCGTTCAAAGTAAATGCTAGCAGTATAGACAAATAAATAATAAATAAATAAATACGTCAGAAGAAATAAAAGCCGCTTACAAGTTACAACTCTCTGTAACACCGAATTCGAGCGCAGCTCTTGAGGATTAGGAGGGAAAGGTACTGAGGGGAGGGTAAACCCCTCCTCCCTCCTCTTCAACTCGTGATCCTGCCTCCTCCCCCTTCTCCTCCTCATCCTTCAACCTCCTCCCGTCGTCTCCTCCTCCTCCCTCCTCCCCCTCCTCCTCAAGGGGGGGGGGGGGTCACGTGACCCTGGGCAACACCTCCTAGAAGAGAAGGCCGTAGCGCTGTTCTCGTGACGTCGCGAAGGAAGACCATCGGGGGCGCGCGTCGAAGCGAAGGCAGCGCGCGTGGATCGACCGTCGTAACGCGCTTTTAGTCACATACGCGTGTCTTATTAGCTAAAATGAAAGCTGCACATATATCAAGGGGTCTCGAAAATATTTTATTACATGGGCAAGAGATTACACCGCTAAATAATCGGTATGAAATGGTACGAGGTAGGCGTATAAGAGAAAGCATTGAGTCACGCAATTATTGCTGTAGGAATGCATATTTTACACAGAAATACTTCGACAAAATGGCGAGACACGCAGTGATTGGACACAGCAAAACAGATCACAGTTAAAAATCAGGTAGACGTAGTCAACGTGGACACAGCTAGGCAAATGTCACACGATCATGTAAGCGATGTTATCGCGTGCAGTCACTGAATTCTTGCATCATACCCCGGCCACATGGCAAAATTAATGTAATTTCGATCGAATGACATTATGGGGTCGACAAATGAGCTTAATTGCGACGCTCGTATAATGACTCAAGACCGCGAGCTGATTAAGTCTCATATCATTTAATGAAAATATATTAACTTTGCCGTGTGGCAGGGGTACTAAACTTACTATTTACAGTCAACTAATTTACTTCTCCCTATGGGCTCGAGCTGCCTTAGAACAAAATATCTTATTTTGTATACAATAATACTATTACCTTAATACAGTTAAGATTCTAGCATAAAAGCGGTAAAGGCAATAAAATAACATTAGTATAAATAAACACATAAGCATAAACAACGCACTTCGTATAATCACACACACTTGTTATTCACCTTCCAGTGAAAACTAGAATACTACCACGCATATTTTAAATGTCGACGCAACCGCACACGGATAACGACGAACAAGATGCCATTCTATCACAAAAAAAAACAAAAAAAACAACCGACTGCAGCACTTTACTCGCGTCCCTTATGACCTAGAAAGTCCGTAAATAAGTTGTTTCTCACCTGTCGATCGTATTCGTATGTCCCACAATATCCGTGACGAAAACATTTGAACACGAACTTTAAGTATCTCTCTTTGTCGAAAGAGAGGTCTATCGATAATCGACCAGTGTCATCGTTGGCTAGTTGCCACACATGTCACTCAAACCGTAGCAGGACTTGTTCCGCGAATCCACGTGTAGTATCAAGCGAAAAAAAAAAAAGAAAAAGCTACCCGAGACTGCGGTGACGACCAAGAAACGACGGGAAGGATCAAAACAACCTCACACACACACGGACACGAGAGCAGCGGCCGCAGTGCGGGAGGCTTAACGTCGTCGACCCATCTCTTGCTCGCGTGCGTTCCCTGTGGAGATTACTGGATTTCTTCCCTTCCCTTCTGAAAGTCTCAGCGTTCCTTTTTAGACAGTCAGCAGCTCACATACAACGTAAATTTTCCAGAATCGGAGCCCTACGAGGGAAGAAAACGTCTAAGCGGACCGGTTCATTCGAAAAGTGTGGTGATCTGCGGGATTGCACGTAGTCCCGTGGTTACGGGGATAATCATAAATATAAAAAATTGGTACTTTCAACCTTGGTATATATAATAAATTGTACAATACTGCGCTTTTAAAACATATATTAATGTCGGATAAACGCTCAAGAACACCCCGCGCCGCTCGACAAGAAACGTGTTTTTCACGTCAATGCCAGAAATTTTTCTCACGTAGTTGCGCTATGGACTTCCTTCTCCGACATTGTGACGTAACGACTCGGAGAGCTACGTCCTTCTCTTCTTGGAGGTGTTGCCTTGGGGGGGGGGTCACGTGACCTCACGGTTACGCCGACGGCGACGCCGACGCCGCTCAAGCCGGAAACGGGCGCCTAAGAGCTGCGCTCTAATATTAAAGCAGGCATTTTTTTTTTACTTTTTCCTAACTTCTTCAGCACAAGATTCCGATTAAACGGCAAAAAGAAAGTTAAGGCATCACTCGATTAATCTGAAGGTTAATCGATGAACTTCCCAGTTCCGATATGCGTTGGGTGAGGGCGGAGGGTGGTCGAAAACTCTCGTAAGAGTCGCTAGCCCTCATCAGTAAAATAGTGTCGCTGCGGCCGATGCCGTCTGTGTCGTGGTGCGGGTCGTTTGTTAAACTTGCAGAGTCTACTATGTTTGAAGAGAAGATTATTTAGCCAGAAATTTATAATATTAGCCTTTTGACATCCGTGGCCCTCACCGAGAAACTTGAGGTGGGTGAACTTACACTATCGAGAAAAGCATCTAAGAGCACGTACGCTACTGCGTTGCTCGGTTGCACTCGTTTCTTCCACACGTGACAGATATAGTATTAGAATAGTTTGTTTCACATGTCCTGCCACCGAACAGTTTCCGGATCGTAACTCGAAGAGGCACTCTCTCCTCATCGCAACGTAGGAGAATTGTTCCGACTCCGAAAAACTTATCCACACCATGGCACAGTAAATGGAAACATTTGCTGCAGCGGAACTCAATAGCACGGTAATTTCTAATACAGCTTCTCTTCATGCCAAATATTCATATTACTGCAAAAGCTAAAAAAAAAAATGCATAGAATTTGTGATTTTACAGCCCACAGTACCAGTATAATAATAGTAATAATAATAATAATAATAATAATAATAATAATAATAATAATAATAATAATAATAATAATAATAATAGCAGCTTTATTTACCATATAAATACGGTGGGAGCTGAGGAAAAAAAACCGTCTAAGCAGCTGACTGGTCCTCAGCCCCCTCACAGGTACACAGCGGTTGCAAAAGCATACACAAGAAATTATATAAAGCAAAAAACAATAAAGGCGAATAGCAAACAAAAAACACCTACGAGGGAATCAGTGTAATCAGATAATTACTTTGATAGAAGAATATCTCTTAATATCAAAGCAAAAAGCAAAAAAAAAAAAACCTACGAGGGAATCAGTGTAATTACATAATTACTTTGATAGAAAATATTTCCTAATATCACACATGCTACAGGATTCTATATCGAAATTAGACCGGATCATTTTGTTCAGAAACGTTGGCGGTGTTTTTTTAATCATCTCTAAACCATAGTCAGTGCGAGATGCATACACTACCCAGAAATCGGAATGGCGAGTGCAATATGTCATAGGTTTGTTTCTGAGGGATGCTAAACGTATCGAAAAGCGGTTTATATCTCTACATTCCTGTTTATATTTTACACATAGTCTAAAATCATAGTATTGAAATACATTCAAAACACCCAGCCCAACAAAAATTTCGTTAGTATGAAAATTAATGGCACGTTGCACATGATCCTTAGCACTCTTTTCTGGAGTAAAAATATTTTTTTTTTTTTCAGATTAGTTTTTGTGGTGGTACCCCAGACTAGATGACAGTAGTTCAGGTGATATAAAAATCCCGAGTTATATAAAATCAGTTTAACTCCAATAGGAAGAGTATGACGATGTCTATGTAACATACCAGTTATTCTGGCAGGTTTAAAAATTAAATGGTTCACATGTTCGATTCAAGGCATGTGCTTTGAGAAAATTACCCCCAAAATTTTAAATGTGTTTACTATTTCGATTGGAGAGGAGTCTAAGAAATGTATGATGTGTCGGATTTCATTGTTGTGTTGAATTCCCACGCTGGTGAACCGACACCTGTATATTAAAAGAAACAAATATTTAACATTAATAGTGCAGTTCATCCGGAGACAGGCATCCGTCGTGGTGATCCATGCTTCCCAACGTCTGCCGAGAGCAGACGACGCATCCACACGAGCGATTATTTAAATTTGGGCCGCACACAGGTAACACGGTTCGATCTTCACTGAAGCACCAAACAGTACCGCACAATTTTCCACTAAATTGTTTTCCCACCGATACTATGCGACAAAATAAACGCAAGAACCTACCCAGTCTCGCGCGCGAACGTAGAGAGCCTATGCGGCGACCATGCTTCTATCCCCGCTTTGATAATGAGAATAGCCCGACAGTAGCGCCACCTCTAGGTCGATCTCGAGGCCAATACTCCGTCTCACTAAAACCGTGCAGTACAGCCAAAGCTACTTGGGAGAGAGCGTATGCCAACCTGTTCAAGAAGAGGGAAAGGAGGGACGGGAGAGAAGGGCTGGGATTCCCCCGTTCCTCCTTTTCCTCCTCTTGAGCAGGTCGGGATACACTCCCTCCCCTTTGGCTGAACCACACAGTTTTCAAAGTTCACACTCAAGTAACCAATAAAAAAAATATTGCGTTTAAAGCAATAATTGAGTCATCAATAAATTTGTCGATCAATTGACCAGCCCTACCATAGCCTCCTCTGGCTATGGCCCTACTATGAATGCACATTTTAGGGAAGCAGCCCTCACCGCACCGGTGGCGACGTGCCAAGACGTCCGCTTAAGGAACGGGAGGTGGCCGGTTCGAACCCACCGCCGGGAACCCACCGGTAAAATGGGTACCGACTGCGCCCTTACCGCTGTCGCCTAGCGATCTCGTGGGGTGTATGCTCGGGAGGACGCCTCGCTAACCCCGCTAACCCCGTTCGGACACGCGTGGTGGTGCCCTCGGCAAGACCTCCGATGGCCCATTCAAATGTTCGGAGCTCTGCGCAGAGCTGTTCCTGGCCATCGGGGGAAAGTGAACACATAAAAAGGCTACCCTAACTTAAACGGGTGTGAGTCGTGACAGTGGCGGGGGTTGCGACTCGTGAGCCCGCGAGGCGTCATTTGTTTTTTTGTTTTTTTTTGCAATTTTTAATTATTTTTTTTTGTAGACTTTCTGTACCAGACGGCTTGCACGAAACGGTTTCATGGAGTTTCTACAAGGATGCGTAGCCTTAGCCTTGCTCCCAGCACTCTTTTTTCCCTTCATCTTGATCAGCCAAGTATATCTATTTTTCTTCTTCTTCTTCACCTTCTGGGAAGCCATTGCTTCACACACTTGCGACTGATGATTAGCGTGTGCCTTGAAACCCATTAAAAAAAAATCCCTTACGAAAACAGAATGCGTTGACGCCATCTTTCGGATAGCCGCGGAACACTCGCAGTATCTTTATATTTTTTTTTTGTCGCGCATCATTCTGTATTTTTTATATTAAAAATAAGAAAAAAATGGACGTTGTTATGAACGACCATATTTCAGGTGTCAGGTGAAGAGTCCAGTGGAAGCTCCTCCCACCTCTTAGCACTCTAGGAGAGCGAACGGTGGAGAGGAGGTCGCCTACTCTTCACCCTTCGTTCCGCTGAAGTGGAAAGAGGAGCTCGCAAAAACCGCAAAATCATCGCTTTATAATAAAATGCCGTTCCAGTGTCGCCTCATAGATGGCGCCGTCGTGGCAGTGTGTTTAGAGTGCCTCAGTGTTGTTCACTGACTGTGCCCCGCCAGTCCAACAATAGGCGTTTTCTTGTCGTTAGAAATCATAAGAACTCGGTCCTATAGGCAAACGCAGGTGTATAAACCAGCTGCTTTACAAAAAAAAAATAAATAAATAAAAGCTGGCTCGCACACTCGAAAGGATGTTGAAGTGACCAAATCGAGTCTTATCTAAAGTAACAAGGCGTGTAGTTGGGCTAGTTGGTGGTGCTTACTTGTTTGGTGGGAACAGCGCTATAAAAGACGTAGGACACGGACGAGGAGACACACAGACAGGGCGCTGACTTAGAACTAAAAGTTTATTGCTGCGCAATAAACTTTTACTTTTAAACTTTTAAAATACCGGTGAGCGTATTAAGGATTTGATCGTTTTTATCCGAAAACGCGATATCTCTCGACGAGGAAAGGATTGTCGCGAAAAGTCGGGTTGTACACCGCGGTCGCGACCATGTTAGGAGAAAAAAGTGGCACCGAGGTTGGGAGAGATGAAGACAAAAGTATCTTCTAAATGGTTCCCTCTGGGCGTAACGCTTTTCGGTGTCGGTTTTTGGGCACAACCGGCCGCTACAGCCGGCCGTTGCAGCCAAGCGTTACAGAACTCCTTGAAAATCGGCTGATGACACACTATATGGCCTTTAAAAAAAGTGTCCATATTTGGATGGCTGAGGAAGTCAGTCGGATCCCTTCACTTATTTACCGGTTTGCTTGGGTATACATTGTGCGCGCGTCGGCGGTTTTTGCCGACCGCTCGTCCGGACGACGCTTTCCATTAATGCTACGGGTTTCTGTCTGTTTGGGCTCGGTGAGCGGAACGGACGTCGGCCCAGAAACACTGCGTGACGGAGAGACGGGCGTCCCGGTGGCGTAGAGGTGCGCTGCGGCTGCAACAACGCCATCCTTCTCTTTCGGCTGACTGGATGTTGCTTTTTTTTTTTTTTTCCCCGCTCCGTCATTTTGGTGACAGTTAGCGCCACATCCTTTGGTAGAGATGTAAAGAGACCATGCGACGATACAAACAGGGTGTATGAATTTAATGCGAACATATTTATTTAAAAACATCTTTGAGGGCGCTTATCGGGCTCGGTTCGCAAAGCATCATATAAACCCGCTCCCGTTCCCAAGCCGCGCAAGCGTGTGTGCGTGGCCTAGTCATTAGCGTCACGTGTCACGTCACACGTGTGACATCACGTTTCACGTGACGCGTTGTGGTTTGTTTGAAATTCTCGCGCGATGTCATGTGGCGTGACGTCACTTGTGGCTGTGACGTCATGATCCCGTCAACCAATCAGGATTTTCTGGTCCTACCAACGCCGACACCGACGCCGGATTAAAAAAAAAGAAAAGATGGGCCGTGAAAAGTAGATTAACGTGCATGTGCGGATGAGCTATGCGGCCGGGGGGACATAATATAGGAGGTTAATGGTCACGATAATTCGGCTAACTCACTGAAACGCGTTAATGAACTATTTAATTAGTAAAAATAAACATGATTTCAATTCTAAACTTGCTGGGCGTCATCAGAAGCGTGGGAAGAGGGGGTGGTGAGTTACAACTCGGGCAACAGGCTATGGGCTGGCTGTTTCAAAAGTTTGAATATCGGGAGCCCTAAACCCGTTGCACGAGTGGTAACTTCAACGCACCACCTATATACCTCGCTTCTCACGCGTTCCAACTCTCGAAAACTGATTTAGTGTTTCTTCATGACGGCCAGCAAGTTTCTAACTTGGAACTACTCTATATTTATTTTTCCCGATGACAAAGTTAACTAACTCTTTCATCGGGAAGTGGTTAATTTTCCCCACTCATCGCGTATAAATTAGCCCCCTTATAACTCCGTCTCCCTGCCCGTGTCCTTCACCTGTACGGACCACATTCGTGTAGCCTTCGCAGCTTAAATGAACATTCTGTAAACGTCTTATAAAAATGCCCTGTATACAAAGTGTAAAAAAAAAAAAGAATTAAAAAAGTTCACTTACGTGATAATTCCTTCAACCTTGGGCCTAAAATGGTGGCTATGAGGGCCACCCGAAAGAGGCGAAATTGGTTAATTAGTTAGATAATTACCAAAAGCTTTCATAAACTTTACAAAGGATTTTTTAAAAATATATTGTGGGGGCATAATTTACAGTGTCTTAACCCCCCCCCCCTCCTCCCCCAAGGAAAAAAAAAAGAACCCAACAACAAAATAAACATTTACAAGGTGTTTTTACCTCACAAAATAACGCATCGCCCAGCGGTCATTCTTCGGCCAAAGGCAGCGCTTGAGGTCCAAACCAGATGCCAAAGTTTCAGCACTAATCGATATCTTATTCAAAAGGTATAAGCGATCTTAAAATTTCAGCGGGAAAATGGGGGCCCATCTTTGCCCGTTTTCGGTTTCTGGCGCCATATAGAGCTCTGTGTATTCGAAAGCTCAGTCGGCCGCCATTTTCCCATTCAAATGTTCATAAAATCACTTATAACTGTTAAATAAAATATCGGTTCGCGCTGAAATTTTGCCATCTGATTCGGACCTCTAGCGCTACTTTTGGGGGGAAAATGAGCGTTCGGCGATGCCTAGTTTGTTTCTGCAATAAAAAAAAAAAAAGAAAAACCTGTAATTTTTTTTTTTTTTTGAGGGGGTGGGGGATTGCTTTGTATGGGGAAACCTCCTTCTCTCTTTAGCGTTCCGTCTGCTTCCTCCTCCCCGGCCCGTCTTACCCTCGCCCTTCGTTCTTAGGTTGCAACGGACTATAGCTGTTCCGTGAAATTATAATAATAAGAATATAAAAAAAATTCCTAGTGGGCACTGCGGGGCGAGAAATGTCAAGTACACGACTCGAAACTGAAGCTATGTGATCAAAGAGCGGCAGTGATGATTTTAATGGATTTTTATAAAATTTTCACAATGGACTAAATATCCACCCCCGAGTATGTCTACAAAATATATCATCGAAATAATCATTTTCTTTCGAGCAAATGATTTTTAAAGTTTGCGGGTACACATCCGAATCGCTGGCAACAACGAGTAGGAACGCTCGTGACGTCAAATCTGAGAGCAGACGACTCTCCCTTGTCCACGGCGTTGACCATTGTATAGACGCTTTGCAGCAGCTGTGCATGGGCGCTGCCATAACTGACCTTCAGTTTTTGTTTCCCCTTATTACGTTTACTTCACTTCATTGTTACCATATAGCAGGCCAGGTTATTGCCATCTTAGATTTTATTCTGACTTTCTCCCCAGCATTGGCCTTTGTGGAGGCTCGTCCACACCAATTTCAGTGGCTAGGTATCTCGGTAAAACAAGAGAAGGTCAGCAATGGCGGCTGTATTCTGGCGCGTGTGTAAAGCGTCTATAGGGATAATGCGTCTGTGGTTTTGCGGATTGTGCCCTGGTTTAGGCTGTTTGCGGCACGCGATGGAGGGTGCGGAGAGTCGGTAATGTGCTGTGAGATGCAATAACACTGTGAAGACACGCGGCAGAGAAACGTCTCATCGGTTTCTGACCGTGAAGCCTCTGCGACGGAAGTGGCCGGGTCCGAGCAGTCCGACGCGAACTCTGGCTCCTATAGCGTTCGCGCGCACCGCAGACAAAAGCTTTCGTGCCATTCTGCTTTTGAAGCGGCATCCGGGTTCATATGTCGGTGGATCGTGAATGCAGCCGCCACGGCTGGTTCCCTCGGAGGCGCGATGCCGGCGGGTCGAATGCAAACGGTTTATCGCCCTGAAAACCTTGCGCTGAAAACCTTGTAACGTTTTCTGATCATCGCGCTCGACCCGACAAGATCGATGAATTGTAGTCCATTGTTTCCCACGGACGATCGCGACGGTCTTTTGACTGCTCCTGACGCTGGGCGAAACGGACTGAAGCTGCCCGTATGTGCTGATTTTTATACATCTGACGTCACAACAAGATGGCGGACGAGCAAAGTTGCGGGTTAGTTTTGGTTTCGGTTGTATCGTATTTCTACGATAAAAAATTATTTAGTAAGTTTTGGGAAAATTTACTTTGGCGGTTATAGGGAGGGTCGGAGATGCGTGCCGGTATGCCAGTTGCGGAGCCTGTCTAGTGTGCTGGCTTCACTGAGCCACACAAATTATTCTTGCTTATGCGAGGAAGCTAGGGTGTTATGAGCGCAGGCTGCCTCTTTATCCTGAGAACAAAAACGGTGTTTAGCGTAATATTTACGCCAGGAGGCACGTTTTAATTCTGAAACGAAACGGAAACTAACCTCTTTTTTAACTTAATTTCCCGGCATAGGTGTTAATTTATAATTCTTTCACAACTCAAGATCTCTCTCACAGCGTAATTACTGAATTAAAAAAGTTGTTGGCGGAAACTTTATTTTGTGACACACGTGTCCTATCCAGGCACTTCAAAATATTTTGAAAGTTCAGTGTCCCTCTAAAGACAGGGTCCTTCCGATACACCTTAGAGGTAACATAGAATATTGTATTTGTTTAAAAAATCAGCGCTGATATTCGTGCGTTATTCTTGCTGCCTTTTCTCGCCCAGATAATTGTCACGCGAAAAAATGAACTGCGGGCATTTTTATAGGTTTTTAGGTATGTAGATGATTAATTGCTTTGACATTGTTCCTAGCACAAGAATAACAGAATCAATCCACATTTTACAAAATATCGCCACGGGTGACCAGTTTAGAATATGCTCACAAAACGTGTAAATTAAGAAACGCTGTTCTCACTACAAAAGCCCAAAGACGGAATCCCAGTCAGACAGCTGAAGTGTGCGTGTTTTTTTTAAAGCAACGCGTGACTCATAGGACCTTATATCGCATCCAGTGTTTGACTGTTTGTCTATCTGGATAACGATGTCAGAGTTTTTCATATGCTAAAAAGGACACAAAGCGAGACCTTTCTGGAAGGACTATTGGCGTCTATTGGGGGTATGCATTGCCGCAATTTGTATTAATAATAAATTAATAATAATACAATTGAGATAATCAAAATACTTAACAAATAATAATAATAATAATACAATACGTAGTTTTTTAAGCACTTATATAATTTGTAGGTTATGATCTAATTTCAAACGCGCGAACGAGTATAGCAATCAAAAGTGTGCGAATTTTCATCACAGGTGCCAATTGCAACATTTTTAATTCGCAAGTTATAAAATAAAAATATAGTCTAAAATGAATGATAATATTCTAGCTAATCTGAGAAATCCATGTAAACTTGCATGAATTGTGGGTAAAGGATATGGTTTTATCAAAGTCGTGACTTTTGACACTCGGCAAAACTTCCAAAGTCGCCGCCAATCCTCCGGACGAAATGCCCCCCCCCCCCAAAAAAAAAAAAAAAAAAAAAAAAAAATAAAGAAATAAAAAAAAATACAAAAATTAAACGGATTCCGTTTTTTTAGTTACTAGTTTTTTTTTTAACGTTTAGTTTCTTAAATTTTTACGCGCCGTCGTTTTTGCCAATCTCGGCCTTTCCAGTTTGAAGGAACGCCTACCCGGCCGCTTGTATCGCTCACTGCAGCACGTTTCGTTGGCGTTGGAAACAGGTGAAACAGAAGTGAGTTTTCGTATTGCGTACACGAGCGAACGCAAGTACTGTGTGTTTGCGTTCGCGTTGCGTACACTGTGCGTGCGCGGAGCCCAAAATTGTGGCCTTGGATTGGAGCGTGGCGACAACGCGCGTGTACAGCTTGGAGCACGCAACTCTAACACAAACGCACAGGGCTTGCTTCTACGCGCAATGCTGAAACTGTCTAACAAGGTACAATCCCATATACCGGCTGCAGCACTACATTGGGACAGTGAGGAGTGTTGTTTGCATTCGGAAGTGACATTTCGCGAGCCGATCGCGAGCAGTTCCACCGTCCCCGCTGAGCTGGAGAACCAACGGGACCCTCACTAGAGCGCTTCCTGTTTCCGCCGCGGGAGGGCGAGCAACGAGCTGAAGACGCGACTTGCTCTCTTTAAAAAAAGAAAAAAAAAAAAAAAGGTTTCGTTGAAAACGTAAAAAAATTGAGTAGTCCGCGAGTAAATAGAGAGATCGTGTCAAAGAAACTTGTTTTTATTGACATGGTTGCAAGTTTGTTTTGGCAAGGAAGTAAATCTTTACAAAAAAAAAAAAAGAAAAGAATAATAATAAATAGACACTAGAAAAACAAAAGTTAGAGTATATTATCTTTTAGTGTTAGAGAGATTATTTCTGGATTTCATTAAATGAGAGCGCTATATGCATCTTGACTGGTATATTTCGTTCTTCCCTCGTATCATCGTATGGTAATGAACGCGTTAGTTTGTCGGCCCGGGGCGCTCAATTATGTGTGCGCCTTGCGCGCATAAATTAGGCTTCTTATTTTGCCACTGTGTTTTTCCCGTCCACGTTCTTGCGGCGTCTGCACGGTCACAGCATACCTTTTTTTTTCTTCATGTTTTTTTTGTTTAAATGTTACCAATCCGCGTTTTTTTCTTTTCCCCCAGTGTTTTGAGTTAATTGCCGCGATGCAAATGAATGTCGACATAGTTGATGGTTGGAAGACAGGTCAATAGAAAAACGTCACTATTTTTTGTCTAATTTGGCAGTACATTTAATTTGTCATTCTTTCCAATGCGTTTAGTCTTTCTCGTTTTACATCGCAAAAAAAAAAAAAAAAAAAAAAAAAAAAGTTCAGGCACGGTTTTACTGGCAGATGCTGGGGGCTGTGAGCATCTTATCGCGCCACAACCGAGGAGATAGCGCGGTGTTAGCTGACAACAACGTAGGCTGACAATGACCACGTGCTGGATGAATGGACAGATACTTCTGAACTGTTTGAATCGGGTGACGTCTTGCTCCACCTGGCTTCGACACCTCGCTCGACGCCGCGAAGAGCGAGAGGTTAGCGTAAGAGGCCGGTTCAGTTATCACTCCTATTTGTATTTCGATGACAATTTGTTCAAATCATGGACGTAATTCAACCGAGAATAGGATTACTGCGCACAGGGTTGACTGTAAAGGTGAAGCAAGGCGCTTGAATTCAAAATGGCGACGTGCGGGGCTTACGGTCTTTTTGTCGAGCACTTCCAAAGAACCTGCGGGCATGACGGCTTTGCTCGAGGAACACGAGGAACGAATATTGTCCGTCGAAATGGTTCGTTAGTCGAGGCTTCTCGATGCTGGCTTGGTTTAGATCCAACATGGGCCTACGAGGATTATTTCACGTTGGATGAACAGATTTTCTGAATAAACCCGAATTTTGTTAGCAGTGCTGCTCTTGCAAGATATTTTACAGGCTGTAGATGAACAAAAAAAAAAATAGCAGGATTGCTAGCGTGTGGGTCTTGTAACACGGCACACCGCTACGTTTCGAAATAAAAAAAAAAAAAAAAAAATTACTTACAATAACGGCGAAACAGACACGAACAACACCATATACTAGCGACGTTGAATTTGAACGTTAAAAATAAAATTACGAATCTTTATTTACTGAAATGGGTGGGGGAATAAAATTCATTATCTTATTTTTATATATATATATATACGTCTGATTTTAGTGTCGCAGTGAAGTCATCGCTGAGTTCTTCGTTTTATAGACCCGTTTTATCCTGTGTAGCGCCATTTTGAATACTCTAGCGCCATCTAGCGACTGTCAAGTTTCGGGGCCATTCTGGAACGTTGACGAAAATGCTCTTCAGGGCGCCGCTTCCGCGTTGGGTGTGCTGTTGGATGCTCCAAAGTGCTGGGTATCCGACTTATAGGGCGCGTCTTATGTTCTTGTGTGCCGCGTATGGCGTTTTTAAACTCATTGGGAACGTTTTTTGTCCTTCCGCCAGTGCGGCGGTCAACCTGAGTTCCCGGCTCTGCTATCGCGCAGGCGATCGCGATTAAACAAAAACCGATAAAACTAACTTTTCCCCAATTTACAGGCACACCCGGCGCCGCAAATGAGCTTTCAACTAGCGTCGATAACATCGAGTCCGTGTCACCACTTCAAAATATCGGCGTTACCTACAAATAATAGCCACCGAAAAGTTTCAAGCCGAAACATCGATTCTCACGAGAAAACTTGCACCCACCTTGCGAGCCTAGCCCATAGGCCACGCAGTATAGCCGATGAACGTGCATGTTCATTGACGATACTGCGATAGGTTCCGAGCACACTCGAAAGGATGGCGTCGGTCAAGTCTTCTCGGTTTGCGGATGCAACCCACCGCCGCCGGAGTTCTTGGTCATTTGGAAAGAGATGGAGTTCGAAGACATATTGCAGCCGCAGTTGCCTTGTCGGATCCCGTGCACGATACGGATGCCCTCCGATATTATTCTGCGCTTTCGGTTGTCATTCGTGCAACCTATTACCAAACAAGGGCGTCCCGATGACCTGGGGATTGTCGTCATTGGATGCGCTAGCCCTGACTAAATCTGGAAGTAAAGAAATGGAGGAAACCGGGAAGAAACAAACACCGGGTCTTCCGCGCGTTCCTGTCCATCCAGCAAGGAGGAAAGCGCCGGTAGTTGGCCGGTAGCCCTTTCTCCTTTCTTACACGCCGCCGGGCACCCACCGGTAAAATGGGTACCGACTGCGCCCCTACCGTTGTCGCCTAGCGATCTCGGAGAGTGTATGCTCGGGAAGACGCCTCGCTACCCCGCTAGTGCTCAGTTCGGACGCGCGTGGTGGTGCCCTCGGCAAGACTCCCGATGGCCCAGCTTGATGTCCGGAGCTCTGCGCAGAGCTCTTCCTGGCCATCGGGGGGAAAGTGAACACACAAAAGGCTACCCTAACTTAAACGGGTGTGAGTCGTGACAGTGGCTGGGGTTGCGACGCGTGAGCCCGCGAGACGTCTATTTTTTTGTATTCTTTTTTTATTTGTTTGTATACACTCTGTGCCAGAAAGCTCGCACGAAGCGGTTTGATGGAGTTGTCTACAAGGATAATGTTGCCCCATTGCTCTTTATTCCCTTCATCTTGATTGATCATGCAAACATCTTTTTTTTCTCTTCGCCTTCTGGGAAACCATTGTCTATCACACGCTTGCGACTGCTTCTCACCGTGTGCTCTAAAACCTGTTACACTCTACAAGCACGTGGTAGCCCGCGCTGCTGGCTTTGAGACATGCATCTCTTGCGCAAGCGACTGCTCGCTGTGCCGAAGAAGGCTTAATTTCTGCTTAAGTCTTAGTTATTAGTCCTTAGTCTCAGCTTAAGGGTGAAAGGTGGTCTTACGACGAGAGGACGCACTGGCGCCATCTGTCGGGTAGCCGTGGAACAGTTGTCGTTCCCGTACATATCTTTTTTTTTCTTCTTTTGTCTACCCTGTAAATTGGCTATCATTCTTTTCTCTTTTTCACCTTGAAAACGATTTTTGACAATGTTAGTAACGACCATTTCTTACAGATAGTACGTACATTCGACCTCGCAAATGCCGCGAAATCCTTTGCTCTAGTGAAATGCAGTTCCAGAGTCACCTCACAGATGGCGCCAGCAGTGTGTTTACACTAAGGCCCTTAGTTTACAGAGCCGTATTGGCGACGAGATGTTTTGGTGGCCCCACCTCGCGGGCGCCCTCCTGTGACGGAGCTGGTAGGATGCGAGCAGACGACGCGCTATGTCAACGCACGGGGTGGCTATGTTAGTTCGCATGTATGCCGATTACAAACGGTTTATTGATTAATGAAACGTGCTTGACGTTTTTATGAGTAATCTTTCTAATAAATAACAACGGGCATCGAAGTTGCTTTCTGTATTAAAAAAAAACTTTAATAAAATGTTCAAAAACAAGCCTGGAGCTCCATATTGCTGCTTGCGCGGCGTGGCGTCGGGGATTTTCACAGCCTCTCTCGTTCCTATTTTCTTTTCGGATCTGCGGAGGCTGCTGTAGAAAAAGGTTTTGCATTCATCCGAGTAAATGTGCTGCCTTCTTAGCTGTGCCCGCGCGCACAGTTGTGTTGCAGAGCGTCGCGCATTTGTTTTAGCCACTCCCTTGAAAATGCCTGCGCGTCTATTTACCCGCAAACCACTCAAGGAGCCAATCTCTGCAATCTAGGAAATCAGCTCAGCGAATGACGAGGCGCAACATCTGTTTAGACCTCGAAATTAAGTCTGCGCTGTGGCATTACGCAATGCAAGCATGACGCTTTGCATTGCGTAATGCTACAGCGCAGACTTCATTTTTAGGTCTAAACGGATATTCCGCCTCATCATTCGCTGAGGTGATTTCGTAGATCGCAGACATTGGCTCTTTGAGTGTTTTGCGGGTAAGCAGACGCGCAGGCATTTTTCAGAGTGTACAACTTGCCGATACCGAAACGCTTATATGTGTGACTCGACAGTTGCTACCGAGCAAATGCTCGTCAGCAACTGCCGCTTAGCTCCTCCCGCTTCGAATACGTGGCAAAGAAGTTTGTCACATCGCGGCTTCTGATCGAAAGAAAAACAGACATTTTTATAAATTCTTAAATTTTCGGTCATGGCCCGGCAAATTCAGGCCATTGATTCATTTCTTCTATCCAGTTGTTACTAAGAAGTGTTTCCAGATCTAAAATCGCTCGTTGCGAAGCGCATCACGCATTATGCGCATCCAGATCCGCAAAAGTCAACATACAAACGGTAGTAATTCATAGCAGATGTATGCCTACCTTTCTTCTTTTTTTTTTTTTTGGCATGCTGAAGTGTCATCGACTTCATAGATTTAAGACTTCGATCGCGAGGGGTCTGGCACGTTTCGCGTCGAGGGGATGAATAAGCAGGGATTTAATTGAAACAACTCCGGAAGCCAGACACCGCTTCTTCCTGCCAGTTATTCTGAGGAAATATTTGTTTACTGATTTAAAAAAAATTAAAACGGGAATCAATTTGGAACTTATAAGAGACCAGCACTCACGGAACATATTGGAACCAACAGGACTCACAGACTCGCTTTCACTGAAGTGTTTACTGCACACGCGAGAGGTTCTCGAATTTCGCTTTCTATTTTCAGTTGGATGGCATATTCCTTTCTCAGTTTTATTTTGTCCGAATCATAATAATAAAAAAAAAATAACCCTATTCGCCGTGGTAGACGTTGTAATGGGGAAAGTGCTGGATATTCTATTTTCATCATCCAGCTTTTTGTACTGGGGTAGAGAACAGCACACAACCATCCCAGCGCTTCGACACCTCAACGCCAAAATGGCTTGTTAGCACGACCATGTGTGTGGCCACGGTTTCAAGCTTTGGTAAAATGTGCTACTACAATTATCACGTCACCAATTAAACACTACGCGTGAAACAGGCTATGCTGCGCGTTACCCAAACAGTGCATGAAGCAAGCTGACTGGCCGAGGGATCCAAGGTCTGCGCGGTTTGTTCCAGACTGTCCTACCCGTGACGTCACAAACGATGATGATGATAGCTAGAGAAGCGCCCCCTGTAGTTCGCGCACGCCGCCAATACCTTTTCAGCAGCTGTCTGGAACGAAAGGCGGATCGGTGGTCGAGTGGGCCAACGCGTCTCAGCTCGGAGCGTGGAGCGAAAGCTGAGAATCTGGCTATGTGGCGCAAGCTACCACCCGTTACAAAGGGTATAGCCATCCATCCATCCACCCACATGAACAATGCCGGTTCAATGCAAAAGGAAAAAAAATACCAGAACTTCCTGGGTTCGATCCCCACCCTCCGCCCGTTTCGATCTAGATGAGTTTCGTACCGGCACGCGTTCGTGTAATCACTACTGCGTGATGCACGTTAAAGACCCCAGGTTAGCGGTTGTACTGCACTCGCTAAATTTCTCATCTACAGCTAAGAGACAAGTTCCCCGTAAAGGCGTACTAACATCAGTTCTCCCTAATCTTATCTGAAGAGTTAGACATTTATTGCCACGTCGAATAAGAAAAAAAAAAAAGTTATACTGCGCATTAGTTCATTCACGTTTTAACTACTGCCTAATTGTATAAGGAACAACAGCAAAAACAAATATCGACAGCCTATACACGCTGCGAAAGCAAAAACAAACACTAAAACAAAATATTTATTATATTTTAATTCTGGTAGTCACTCTGAGTTACAATCATAGGGAATGCTATAAGTAGTTTGCCGTGGAGTACGACACTACTGCCTCCTAATATACACAAAATGTGCACCTACTATAGTCGGTTACAAGTTAAGAAGGTAGGAGAAGCTCCTCCCACAAGCGTGGTGCGCCGGTTTCAAATCCCTCCGCAATCGAAAGAAGAGTTCACTGGGAACGCTCCTTGTTCCGCTTCAATGGATAGATAATGGCCACAGAGATCTGCCAACTTATCTTCGACCCCCACTTTTTAAAGGGCCCATGAAACGAATTTTGGGCTGCAATAAATCAAATTATATTGGTATTTTACTAATAGCACATCCTTCAGTGGGCCAAAAGAAAAACGATAAAAAGTCAAAAGCCTGACTTTCGGTACGAAAATTTGAAAACACAGCGGACTATTTCGTACCTCCTTCCCTTCGTAAGCTCGCTGCCTTTTCTCTGTGATACATCCGCGGACCCCGCAGCGCGTCATCGGGACCCCGTAGCGCGTCACCGGGCCCAAACGAACGTCACACGACACCGGAGCTCACTTAATCCCTTCACCCCTAAGCTGACATTGTGGTGGAAGCTACGCGCTTGCCGGACCAATCAGCCGCCCCCCTTTCATCACCTCACCTCCTTCTCTGCGCGTGGGTATGCGCGAGAGAGCGTGATCACGTGGCAAAAGTGTGGCTGGCCCAAGGAGCACGTAGGTTCCACAGCACTGTCAGCTTCGGGGTGAACGGGGTGGGGAAAGCAACTTTTGTTTGAATTTTAAGCGACGGCTAATCTTCTAGGGGGAGAATGGATGTATCCGGATTAGACAAACGAGAGTCCAAGCAAGAGGGGACTCCCCCTTTCCGTCTTCTTGAACTGTTTGGTAGAATGCGCAATTTATGAGTTGAGGAGGAAAGCTAAACAGGAAAAAGTTGGAAAAGCGTTTCATGACTCCTTTAAAGGCCCGTTCACACTCTTGCGACCTCTTAAATCTTGGTTCCTTGCAACCTCTTAAACCTCTTAAAACAAGAGGACACAGTGGCGCCATCTATCGGGATGCAGTGTAAACTTGACGATCCGGCATATTTTCTATTTCTCCCGCGCATTATCCTTTCTTTCTTGCCTCGAAAAACTTTTCGAAACGTTATAAACGAGCCTTTCTCATAGGTATTACGCACATTTAACCTCGGAAATGCCGCAATCCGTCGCTCTTGTAAAATGCAGTTCCACGATCACCGCATAGATGGCGCCATCTATGCGGTGATCGTGAAACTGCATTTCACAAGAGCGACGGATTTGCGGCATTTCCGAGGTCGAATGTGCGTAATACTTATGAGAAAGGCTCGTTTATAACGTTTCGAAAAGTTTTTCGAGGCAAGAAAGAAAGGATAATGCGCGGGAGAAATGGAAAATATGCCGGACCGTCAAGTTTACACTGCAACCCGATAGATGGCGCCACTGTGTCCTCTTGTTTTAAGAGGTTTAAGAGGTTGCAAGGAACCAAGATTTAAGAGGTCGCAAGAGTGAGAACGGGCCTTAAGAAAACGACCTTTGTATTCATCGGAGAAGGAATCGAGCCCCTGAATGCAGCCTTTGTATCAATCGGAGGGGGAAGCTAATCCCCGAAAGTCGTCTTTGTTTCCATCGGAAGGGGGAAGACTTAATCTCCCTCTCGTGGCTTCCACAATGCTAAGTCAAAGTCGAGAGATAAAGCATATATGTAGAGAAAGGCACGACCCTCCTCGCGCGTTGGCCGCAACGTCACGGAAACGATGGGACGCTATTGGATGCGGAGGTGGCGGAGGGATATATGATTCCCTTTGAGGGGCATTTGCCGCTACCTTCTTGACTTGTAACCTACTATAGTAAATCGAGCGTTTTTACTTCTTTCCCGAAATTTTTAACTCGGAACGAAAGCAATTAACAAATAAAAACAAATAATGTTTATTTTTGCACGTATCACATTCGGTGGATATACGGGTCTGTCAATTCGCAAAGCCAGTTGGATGACTTTTGGTGGGACAGCACCCTTCAATTCTTGAGTAAAAAATGTCCCCGTGATATGTATAGTTCCCGACTCAAGCAACGTTAACCACGCTATGATACTGACGATGATGAATAAAGAAAAAAAAAAATCACCACGTTTGTAAGCGTGCACGCAAAACACACACAAAGGCACGCACACACACAGAGAAACACATTCAAGATGTTTTGCTGAGATCTTGAAGTACTCGTTTCAGTTTCTTCAGGGAGTCCGCACCATAAACGTCGTCTGGTAGGCTGTTGAAGATCGCTGGTACATAGAGGTTCCGAACCTTCTTCCCGTATTTCGTCGTGACAAAAGCTGCCTCACATCGTACTGTATGTCCGAGTGATCTGGTCTCGACATGGGGTATCTTGTAGTTATCTCTCCAAAAAAATACTCGAGGACCATAGTCCAAACCAATAAAGCCTCGAATGATGGCAAACCTAAGTTGGCGAGTTTTTCCTCTTCGGTTTGCAATGCTGGTCCGTAGACAAGGCTTCTAAAAATGCCTTTCAAGATTGTATCTATTTTTTTTTTTTTTGTATCAGACTCCAGAGCTATGTCGAAAAATTGTTATTCCATACCGCAAAATTTCGTATACCAATGCTTGAGCTATTGTCTTTTTCGTTGAACTCTTGTATTGTACAGCAAACAGGACACACTCCGCAGACTTCTGCAAAGCTGTGAGAGATGTGCGTTCCACGACGTATCATTGTCAAGCAAAGATAATAATGACAAATAATGACAAATAATGACAAATAATGACAAATAATGACAAATAATGACAAATAATGACAAATAATGACAAATAATGACAAATAATGACAATAATGACAATAATGACAATGGGAGGTTAATCGATCGATTGGCCAGTCGTACTATAAATGCCCATTCGAGGGAGGCACCCCTCACCGCACCGGTGGCGACGTGCCAAGACGTCTGCCTAAGGAACGGGAGGTGGCTGGTTCGAACCCACCGCCGGGCACCCACCGGTACAATGGGTACCGACTGCGCCCCTACCGCTGTCGCCTAGCGATCTCGGGGGGGCGTCTGCTCGGGAAGACGCCTCGCTAACCCCGCTACTGCCCTGTTCGGACGCGCGTGGTGGTGCCCTCGGCAAGACTCCCGATGGCCCAGTCCAATGTCCAGAGCTCTGCGCAGAGCTGTTCCTGGTCATCGGGGGAAAGTGAACACATAAAAGGCTACCCTAACTTAAACGGGTGTGGGTCGTGACAGTGGCGGGGGTTGCGACCCGTGAGCCCGCGAGGTGTCTTTCTTTTTGTAATTTTTATTTATTAATTTTTTGTTTGTAAACACTCGGTGCCAGACGGCTTGCACGAAGCGGTGTGATGGAGTTATCTACCAAGATAATGGATGAGCCCGCGAAGTGTCTATTTTTTCATGTTTTGTGTTTTTTTTTTTTTTTTTTGCAGACACTCCGTGTCAGCCGGTTCTTACGAAGCGGTTTGACGGAGGTGCCTCTAAGCATGCGTAGCCTTAGTGTGGCTTCAGGACTCTTTATTCCCTTCATCTTGACTGATCAAGTATAATTTTTTTTTCTTTTATAACCCAACCTATAACTAACTTTATTTTTTTTGTGTGTGTGGTGAAATCAGCTGTTTCTAGGGGGCTTCGACTTGTGTATACAGGGTGTGTCCGTAAGAACTAACACATTTGTCACGCCTCGCGAACTTCGAATTCTAAACATACATACCTGAAATTGGGCACGCGAACATAGTCTGGCAAGAAGTTTTATGTGTATTTGTTTTAAATATTAAAAATAGAGGTAAAATGGCGTCCGTGCATTTCCTACGGCCTATACCAGATGTTCGTCGTCTGCACACTGGCATGTGAGCTTGGTCCCAGATGGTCGTTGTTCATATAATTCGTCGAGGCGCTTGAATTCAAAATGGCGATGTACTTACTGTACGTGGTCTTCAAACTTTCGTCGAGCGCTTCCAAAAAGCTGGGAGCATGACTGCTTCGTTCGAGTATGGTGCCTGGATCGCGTCTCCGACTGGTGTGAATTCAGCGTCCTGTCCCGCCCATACATCAAAAGGAGTCCTGAAGTGGCTACAAATGACGTCACAGAAGCCGGAGTGTATCATGCCGTTGCACGTCGCGATCCTGGCGATCCATCGTAGAAATGCTGGCGAAAAGCACGAGCGAACGCGAGTGTCGCTGTCGTCGCGGCATCCCAACTTCCTGCTGCTGTATCTTCCGCGGAGTGATACATTGTGAAGAGCGATCTGCAGCAGAACAGGCTTCTGCCACACCTACCACAGCTGCTGGGACACCGCCAGGGTCGCGACCGGCGACAGCATGACACTTGTATGACGTCATCAGGCGGAAATCGAGGGACCACTCTTTTGGACGCGGTAATCACATCCAGTCGGAGACGCCTTCCAGGCAGTTCGAGGAACACAAGGAACGAATATTGTCTGCCGAAATGGTTGGTTAGTCGGGGCTTCTGATTGCAGTCTTGATTTAGATCCAATGCAGGCGTATGAGGATTATTTCGCCATAGAGCAGGGGTGGCCAAGCTGCGGCTCTTCGCGTATTAAAGTGCGGCTCGCGGCTCCCGGCTCCCGCCCCTACTACCCCCCCCCCCCCCCACACACACACACACACAGACACACACACTCCCCTGCCTCCCTCCCGGTCACACGAGCACTTCCCCAAAAGGAGAAATGGAACGCGTTTGAAATCGTCAGGCAGGTTGCGGTTTGGTTGTCTTGTGCTACTGCTACCTTACGTACAGCTGGACTGATTTTGACTCGGATAGATTGAAAGTAGTTCGAGCTTTGTTTACTGCTCTGGACCAAAGTTTGCCCCGCCCCCCTCCCCCCATCTCCCTCCCTTCCCCTCTTGCGGCTCTTGCAAGTTTCGTGGTTTTGTTTGCGGCTCTTAGGCCGGGTCAGCCCGGCCACCCCTGCCATAGAGGAACAGCGTTTCTGAATAAACCCGAATTTCGCCAACAATACTGCTGAAAAAAAAAAAAAAATACACGCACAAAAAATAAACTTTTTGAGATAGAAAAAAAACAATTGTTAGTGTAGTAGGACTGCTGTCTTGGGGGGTTCTTTAAAGTGCATCATGCAGTAGTGATACACGACCGCATCCCGCTACGTTTCAGAAGATAAAAATATTTGCAAAACACGAAGAACGAAGCTAAAAACTGTAGCGGCGTTGAATTTAAACTGCCGAACTTTTCTGGGAAATAAAGATGTGAATCTTTTGTTAAAAATAAAATTCCGAATATTCCGTGAAATATAAAATTCTCAAATATCACGTTAAACATTCCTAATTTTATTTATTGAAATCGCCTGCGGGAATACAATTTATTTAACTATTTTTAAGCTGTACAATTTTAGTGTTGCAATACTTGTCTTGGTGTTGCAATACTTGTCTCGTTGGAGTGCAGCAATCAGCCCACCATTGCTATATATATTAAAGCAAGGCGTCGATTAAAAAAACAATTAGCCCGTTTAATCGTTACTCTTAATTACTCTTTTAATCGGTTGCGCCGACTTCCAAGCATATCTAAAAGGAAGTGTCAAAACCACAATTTTTTTACTACTTCCGATTATGCCATTTATGGTGGAATAGTCTTATTTGAAAAGTAGACACTAACGCGTGTCAAAAAAAAAAAGAAACATCAAAACAAAATATTTGCTATATTTTTTAAGCCTAGTGGTCACTCTCAATTACAATCATAGGGAATGTCAAAAGTAGTTTTCCGTCGAGTACAACAGTGCTGCCTTGTAATATACACAAAATGGGCACCAACTATATTCCTTCTCAATCAAATCGTGCAGTACAGACAAAGCTACATGGGAGAGAGCGTATGCCAACCTGTGCAAGAGGAGGGAAAGGTGGAACGGGAGAGAAGGGCTGGTGATTCCCCCGTTCCTCTTTTTTCTCTTCGTGAACAAGTCGGGATACACTCTCTCCCCTGTAGCTTTGGTTGTACTGCACGCTTTTAGTGATACTAAGTATATTAAATGATGCGTTTTTAACCTCCTCTTCCAAATTTCAAACTTAACTGACCGATCAAAAACAATATGGGGTTTAAAGCAAGAATTGGGTAATCGGTAAATGTGTCGCTCAGTTGGCCAGCCCTACTATAAATGCACATTCTAAGTGGGCAGTCCTCACCGCACCGGTGGCGACGTGCCAAGACGTCTGCCTAAGGAACGGGAGGTGGCTGGTTCGAACCCACCGCCGGGCACCCACCGGTACAATGGGTACCGACTGCGCCCCTACCGCTGTCGCCTAGCGATCTCGGGAAGACGTCTGCTCGGAAAGACGCCTCGCTAACTCCGCTGCTGCCCAGTTCGGACGCGCGTGGTGGTGCCCTCGGCAAGACTCCCGATGGCCGAGTCTAATGCTGCGCAGAGCTGTTCCTGGTCATCGGGGGAAAGTGAACACATAAAAGGCTACCCTAACTTAAACGGGTGTGGGTCGTGACAGTGGCGGGGGTTGCGACCCGTGAGCCCGCGAGGCGTCTACTTTTTTGTATATTTTTTTTATTTTTTAAATTTTTTTTTGTAGACACTTTGTGCCAGACGGCTTGCGCGAAGCGGTTTGATGGAGTTGTTTACAAGGATAATGTTGCCCCATTCCTCTTTATTTCCTTCATCCCGATTGATCATGTATACATTTTTTTTCCATTGTTCATCACCACCTCGAGCCATAAGACTGGTTCTCACACTTGCGACTGCCCATGACCCTGTGCTTTAAAACCCATTAAAATCCCTTACGACGACGGAACGCATTGGCGCCGTGTAGCGGGTATCCGTGGAACGCTGGCAATTACTTTATATTACCTTCTTTTCGCGCATCACTGTTACTTTCTAATGTTGAAAAACTTTCGACAATGTTATAAAGGACCATATTTCATATATACTAGATCGCACATTCGATGTCGCAAATAATGCAAAACCTTCGCCCTAGTGAAATACATTTCCGGGGTCGCTTCATAGATGGCGCTAGCGTGCCAGCGTGTTTAGAGTGCCACAATGTGCCTTGCTGACTGTGCCCCTCGCGTGCGCAAGAGCTCGGTTCTAAGCAAACGCAAGTGTGTGCACATGCCTTTTGCACTTTCGAGTAATAGACGTACCCTTTTCGAAAGTACGCGCCTTTCCGTGCCCTCACCAGGGCCGCCATACTTTCGGACCTGCTCTTTTGAGCGTGCATTGGGCGCCGAGTGCTGCGTCAGTGTTCGTCGCGTGTTCGGCTCCAAACGTATTCGACACGAGTGCTGCGTTACCGCTGGGCGCCCAAACCCCAACGCCGGTTCCCCCTTTTTTAATTTTTCTTTTTTTTTTTTAAATTTAAGTTTGGTCGAATTGCTTGATTTAAGATGTAGTCGTAAACTCGAATACTAGGGAGTTTTCGTAGATCGTTTTCGCCGTCCCGCAACGCACTCCGCAACCTGCTACGATACCCGGAACTCTACAGCCAAGGCCATCGGCGCGCAGGCGCAGTAGCGGCCTCTTCGTAGCGGAGGGCTTAGCGGAGGGGGAAACGCGGTCTACGAAAACTCCCTACTATTGGGACCCGAAAGTTCACTCGAAATATTCCCACAATCATTCTTCGGTTCCTATTTCGAAACTGGAATATGCTCGCCCTATCACAAAAACTCGGTCGTGAGCAAACGCAAATGTGTGAATCGGCTTTTACTGGGGACTTTCAGTAAACCGTTAGCGCGCGCCCCGCGGTCACGGTAGCATCCGGGTGCGTGCTTAAAAGCAGACTTGTGCCTATCTCAAATACTCTACTCAAGATACTGTATCTTAAATACTTTTTGGAGTATCTTGGTATCTTGCAAATACCTTTGATAGAGAGTATTTAATACTCTATCTTAATTACAATTCCGAGTATCTTGTACTCATTATCTTAAATACATTTTGACATTCCGCCATTTTCCGAGTTTTTCGGTATGAAGTGGGGTGGGCGTGGCACGAGGAAACGTGAACATTCTTTCGAGCAACCGAATCCTGTTGCTAGCTCTGATTAGCTACGGTGACTTAGATTGAGCTCGTAAAAATATCGCTTTCTTGCCAGCCGAAAGTTCGTACAATAAAGGTTCTCCCCTCGCCTTCCCAAAGGCGCCTTTTGTTTCCCCCCAAAAAATCCTCAAACTAAAGGTGTGGTTTTACGTAAGTAAAGATTCCACCCGGAGGCGAAAGCAGACCGAGAAACGACCTACGAGAACAATGCAGACTTGAGTGTCAAGAAATAACAAATAGAAGAAAATGAGAAGTGGACACACACAAAAAAGTAGACATTTTTATTTTGCTTTTTGTATATTTGACCCTGCTAAGGCAAAACCTCTAGGTTTTTTTTTTTTCTTTTCTTTGTGTTGTCAGTCCGGCACTTATTGCTCTCGCGAACACTAAGCAGAGAACAGGACAGGAAACGAACTGCGAGCAGGATGAGGTGCCGTGGCTATTATGTGGGTTCTCTTTGTTATCCATTCACTCATATCCGTGTCTGAAGTTCGTTTAAATATGGATTGTAGTTAAACGATGCGTCTAAGGTGCGCCACAAGATGTGATATTCAGCGATGTCACTATCGGCGAGGCGCTCTACCCGTTTGTTGTCCCCACACCTAAGTGTTTACCCAACACAAGGCCTGTGCACGTGCTTACAGGCCTTGTGGGAATGTCCATGACGTTAGGTGCCGGATCTGTCCCGAAAGCAGTCTTCAGAGGATGCGAGCTTGACCCACTTCGGCTTTTGTGCTTAGCTGAGGACCGTGCATGCTGCATCGTTCATGCAGGCCGGAATGGTAACAAAAGAGCCCCTCCTCCCCCTCACCGGAGAACACGAACTCCAGCCAAACGCTGACGCCGCGTTCGGTTAAGTCAGCCGAGCGCTGAGCCATTGTATTTGTTGTCCTCATCCATCTAGTTCTAAAGTTAACCGCTTGCGGCGCCACGGTCTGATCTTCTCCTCAATAGCTAAAGCGACCTCTTTCTTGTTGTCCCAGAAATGTTTTGTATCATCTATCAGTGATACTGCCACGCGCGTCGCCCAGCGAGCGCGTGGCCGGATGGTTACCGCTCTTGGCTCTCGCGCGGAGGCTCTCGCGCGGAGGCTCCGGGTTCGATACCAGAAAGCGGACTTGTCTTTTATTTATTCCTTTCAACTTGACATTCTGGTAAGTTCGAGGATTTTGTCGTCTGATTGCGTTACGAAAGTTCTACGCGCCGAACTTTCTACGCCGAATGTTCCAGAAACACACGCGGGTACAAAAGGTGCTCCGAGTGGCGGTCCGGAGTCAGTCTCGCCCCAGCGGTCGATCCTGCTGTTTCGCTGACATGGACGCCTGCGACGCTAGCCTTTCTCTCTTTTGTTTTGGGAACAAGTTCGCCCCATTAAACGTTTAGTTTCTTCAGTTATTCGCCGCGTCATCATTTATCATTCGTGACAATATTTTGCTCTTTATAGTCGGACTGCATAAAATAGCACTACGATACTTTTTTTTCGTTTTCTGTTGTTGCGTGCTAATAAACCATTCTGGTAACCCAGGTTTGCGTAGCTAAATAACTGCCGTTGTCAATGACGTCGATAAAAATTAAGCAATGCGGAAGTATCTTCAAAAGTAACTGAAATACATTTCTAAGTATCTGTACTCTACTCAAGATACTTTACAGTGAAAGTAACTTGAGTAGTATTTTAAATACTTTATGACGCAGGTATTTAGTAACTTAACTTAAATACTTTTATCGAGTATTTTGTCCAACACTGCTTAAAAGCATGCTTCAAGGACTTTGGTTGTGCATTACGCAGAGCACGGTAACGGTTTGCCAAAAATCCCTTCTAACCTCGGACGGTATACCGTCCGAAAGAAAGGAGGAGACTGGAGTGTTCACATCGAAACTAATCTAACGTCCGGGGTTTGTTTAAATGCTTTTCTTTCGTCATTATAATTTTGAGCATTGAATTATGGGAGTGTTTCAAAATTACCCAAAATCAAAAAAAAAAAAAAAAAAATACCGGCGTGTGTGTTTAGGTTTTTATCTATTTTATCCGAAACACGAAACCCTTCGACGAGGAGAGGATTGTCGCGAAAAGTTATATTGTACGTTGTGGTCGCGACCAAGTGAGGGGAAAAGAGTAGCACCGTGGTGGGGAGATTTAGGGATGGGGAGAAAATTAGTTTGTACGCTCGAGGCTTGGCTATTTTACTGTCTACTCGGTAATAGACTCGGAGTGAGTCCGGTAACGATATGAACAACGCGATGAAAAGAAGGGGAAAAACAAGGAACAATATGGGGACGAACAACAGCGAATTGGGGAAACAAAGCCAATAACGAAAGGGGAAAAAAAGAGAGGCTTGAAAAGAGCCACACTGACTGTGACAGGAGGTCATCGAGCTCCCGAAGTAGAGAGGGAGAGAGAGAGAGACAACTGCAAGGTAAAGGAAATGGGGAAAGGAGGCTAGTTGCAGGAGACAAGACACCAAACAGAGAGCCGGAGAACAGAAAAAAGAAAAAGAAAAGGTGGTGGACGGACTAACGCTAATAAATAAGGGTCAGCGGGGAAAAGAAGATACGAGACGTGAAACCGGAAGTGAAGAAGGGACGAGGAAACGGCAGCAATGGGGAAAGAGCGGATTTGGGGGACGCCGGAAGGAGCGTTGGGACTCCTCTGGGGGACTGATTAGATGGGTCCCGCGGAGGCGATGGTGCTACGTGACCGACACAAAGAACTAGGGATGCGGCGAACATTTTGTCGAACCTGATGTCCGACTGGTTCGGCGAATCTTCGAAACTTTCGGCAAAGTTCGAGTAAATTCGACTTTGGAACAGCGTTGCCTCATTTCTACACGCAACTCCAAATTTCTGAAAAAAAAAATAAATAATGTATAGACCGACGTGCGGCACTGACGTCACGCCGCTACGGTGGCGCTGCCGTCGCCATGGCGCTTCCGCAGACGTCTCACCCCAAGAAAAAAAAAAAAAAAATTATAATGCAATTAAATGCAAAGGTGCAAGCGAGCTGGACAAGGATGACGAAAATAATCCCTGGAGAAGGGGAACAAGAGGGACGAAGAACAAACACAAATCTCCAAACACAAAAGTTTCGCGCATTGTTTATCCGCTGGCGAAGCAGTTCTTACAAGATTTGGTTGTTGGCGGAAGAAGCATTGCTTTTGGCGTTTGAAACGCCTACGTCTTGATAAGATAACATATGCCTAATCTAAAAGGCACCTGCATGTATCTTAAGTTTCCACATAAAGAAGGAAATTAGTTTATTATAAATTTTCTTAGAAATATAGTTTTTAGAATTTTTTATATCTTTTTTTCTACGTTTTTTTGAAGGGAAAACGAGCTATTAGTTTCTGCGCGTGCGCAGTGCCCACAGTCCGTGTGGTGAGGCGCACACGATATGATAACGTTTTTAACGATATAGTTAGTTTTTCTAATACGAAGAAGTCACCCGATAAATGTTGCGCCCCCTCCCCCGCCAGGTGGCGTTAGCTTGTTTTTTTTTTTTTTTTTGCATGCGCAGTTTGATTTTTGGCCGAACTTTCGTCTATGTTTCCGTTAGAAGTTCGAAAAAGTCGAACTTGATCGAACCGGACCTCAGCATACAGAAAGGACTTAGAACTGTCGTGAAACTTCCGGGGTTTGATCAAGCTAAAGAAATTCGAGTTTTTTTGTTTCTTTTAATCGTAAAGCTTGACTATAGTGCGCATGCGCGACCATTGAAAATGATTAGAGCCCTGCGCGGATTACAGTTTGATCACCCGCATCCGATCCGCATCGGCAGTGTTCTTGAATAATTGTATCCGAATCCGAACCGCATTCGACCCTCAATCCGCGCATTCATTTTACGTCATGAGATCAACCTTAAATAAAAATTAAGAAAAAGCATGTGGATGGTATCCTATAAGCCGTCTGCTTACCTTTGCACAACGAACTCTCCGTGTTAGAATACGGTGGAAGTCATTTTATCGTATTCTGTTTTATCGTGTTCATAAAATAAGCGGATCATCCTTCCAGAGACACTTCGCATCGCTGAAAAGATTATCGCAGTAATGAGATCGTCTTGGGACTGCGTGACACTCTGTCCGGAAGATGCGCTCACAAGGAAGAAATTTTTAATTTTTTTCCTTTTTGCTTTGTAAAACACACTCCAAGCGGACGCCTATTTTATAAACACGAAAATTAACAAACGACAGACTAGTAACGTTGTGTCATTTTATTTAGGCCAAACAATAAAAAAAAAAAGTAGGAGTGGAAAGGCACTCACTCGCCGCAGCAAAATACTCGTGTGTATACGTGGTAAGGCGCGAGTACACCACTGGGATAATATCACAATGTTCAGTAATAGCAAATACCTCCTATCGGTTTCAGGTTTAAACACGAGCCCTCAACTGCGTGCTCGGAGCCAGTATACTTAGAAACAACTCAGTGCCAGCTGTCGATAAAGAGAAAACGCACACACACGCAACGTTTCACTTGTCGAGGTTGCTGTTAGAAGAAACAGAATATCCTCAACATGGACGGATTCAGACTGGTTCGTCTCTCTTAAATGAATATCCGCTAATGAGAAGTATCTCTCCGTTGATGCACTTGATGCTGGGATGGCACGCACAAACTGCGCTACAAGGATGGGGTGCGGGAACTCCTGCCGGCGCAAGTTCCACCACTCCAGAGGATCGAATCCAGTCTCCTCGATCTACTTGTAGGCGAAGAAGCTACTTGGGGGCTTCTTGTTCTTTTTTGTGGCTTCGTACGTTTTGGGTTTTCTTTGCCCAAAGAACGTTTTCCGCTCTTTCCCTGCCAAACAAGAACACGCTTTTCCGAAACGACTGATGCTCCTGCATTCTTTACTTTTTCTAGGGACAGCATTGTTGGCGAGATAGAACGTTCTAAAGCGATCTTCGGTGAGAATAAAATATTTCTTGACGTAAAGAATTTTTTTTTTTTTTTATCCGCTTGGCACCTTTTATCTAAGGGAGTAGTTTGCTCCCGCATTATATTCGATGAATTCACTGTATACACTGTGCGGTCGCACACGTTTTTGGGCCGCCTCGGCAAAAAATGTAGATCCGGACCCGCGGATATCCGCATCCGCTTCCGCAGCCCCTGGGATCCGCGTCCGATCCGCAATCCGCCAAATTTGATTCATATTTATCCGCATCCGCCAGTTTACTGCGGATATCCGCTGGTGATCCGCGGATATGCAGGGCTCTAAAAATGATGCAAGTGCTGCTGTGTGTGGTCACGTGTCAATCGCGATACAACCCGACGAGTGTCGGGATAGGGAAAGGTGCGGGGGAGGAGGAAATTTCTCCTTTCCTTTCCAGACAATACATTGCGCTACCTTGGGACCTTAGGATGAGCGCCTGGATTAGCGCAATAGGCGCGGAAATTACGTTCAGTACTATTACAGGTCTACCTTCCTTGGTCTTGATTGTAAATTAATCTAATTAAAAAAAAAAGGTGCGGCGAGAAAAGCACCTAAGCACTTCTTATGAGCTGTGAATGCGAAAGCATGCAAGCCGCTTGTCCGCTCCCTTTTTCGTCTGCTGTCAGCGCGCGTGCTCCCCTGGGGACGTTGACCTTGCACGCTCCGTGTTAACGGCGCGCTGATGGACACGCAGCGCCATGGGGTGAGCGGTCGTGGAAACTGACGAGCGCAGCGGCCAATGGAACCGAAGGCGAAATCCATCAGCTTCACTTCGCTCCTTTGGGATCGGGGAAACTAGGTGCCGTTTTCGCGCTTCAAACTGATGACGTCAGCTCGCTCCATGGGACAGATAATGCTTTCGCATTAAAATTAATGAATACGGTAGTCAGGGTTATTCCCGTGCAGCTGTCGATCGAAAGAACAGCGAACTTTGACTTCATTCCGGTTCCAACGCCGCTAAAGAGCAGCGTTACATTTAAGACACACGTGCAGGTTTTCTTAATATTTTTGGGTGGTTGTTTTTCAGTTTATAATATTGGAGTCCTGAATTTCTTAGGTTCATGAAACTTGGGGGGCCCATTTTTATTGGCAGACGTGTTAGCGCATATACTGTTTTTTACTGGCATTTCACAGAAAGTATATTTACAGGCTAAACAAACTACCCAGTTTAAAATGAAGAGGGCAGAGAGGCTTTATCCAAACTGAAATATTGCGCTATGATTCCTTTTTCAACCATTTTCTAGTACCCATTGTAGATACAACCTACCCTAGCCAGAGCCTTATTTCTAAAAAGAATTGACTCTCTGTTCCTTTCGCGCCCCATCTATTCTTTTGGTCCTTAAAATTTTCCTAAGAAAATTGAGGCATCCGCCATTTTGTTCCACATGAAGCTTACACGGCAACTTACAACGTATTTTTTCCTCCCCTAAATATCTCTCAACGTGCCTACTCAACCGAACTTCAATGGGTTAAAATCTGGTCATGACTCATTGCAAGTTATAACTGTGGTTTCGGCAACACTAGCTTATGGTCTGGGGGCCTCAGAACACCCTCAAAAGAAAACAAAAATAAAAAAGTGCAGGAGGAAGGGAGGAATCATAGAAAAATCGTAAGGGTGCAGGCGAGCTGGTGAATAATTAACCATGTTGAATTAACCTGAGACTGGGGTAGAGAAGAAACATAAAAACGTAGAAGGGACAGAAAATAGACAGGACGACGTCTCAATCTCAAGCTAGAAGTTTTTTTTTTTCATTTTTTATTTTTATTTTACTACAGACTCGCTAAATACCAAATATTGCCGCCTATCTTGGTGTCCCCAAAGGGCACTTTTTCACTACTCTAGTATATCTTTAATGTCAGCCTTATTTCAGCATCAAAGGGGAACACTCAATCATTATCAAAGATGAACTCACTTAGCGAAACTATCACCTTTTAATTTTGAAGTGAAGCGCTAACGGATTTTGGCACCTGCTCCAAAAGCGTTAGTAGGTGCTCTAAACCAACATTTTGTCTGCTACAGAACCTGCTACAAAAGGTCAGATGCCGCCTCCATCACTGAAACGAGCTGACGCCATCTGGCGGAGGAAAATGCGCAATATTTATCGAGCGTATCGTTTCAGACTAAATTTAAAACAATATGCCGTATAATTTTTTTTTCTTTTTAAATATGAAAAAAATTATTGTGGAGAAGTGGGGCGACACTGCCTCAAAAGTTCCACTTTGTCGAGTGTCAATCCTTTTCAGGTAGAAGTCAATGTATTCTTACGTAAACCTTCTCTCTCTTTCTTAAATTTCTCTTGAACTTCATCGAAGTTTGCCAAATGGTTTGAAGATTTCGAGAAAAAAAAATGTTTGCGGCATCCTTAGTAAGAACCGCGTTTCCCCGAGCCATCCTCATTACTGGCGGCGGCATGGCCACTGGGGGAGAGGCTCCCTATGGGGAGAGAGGAGCTCCCATGAGGGAGAGACGCGGAAGAGTGCGTGCGGTCGGCGTTTGGGGAGCTCGGTGTCGATGAAGCGTGACGGCCCCTGCATCCGAACGAGCCTGTTTTTTCCTCGCACCCTCCACGGATACCCGGAAGTGGCCGGCTTTAGTGTCGTTGAAAGTATAAGGCCGTGTCGTTACTGTAGTGCGGGCTTTCTTTTTTTTTTTTTTGTTTTTGTTTTTCTGGCCCGGTTTGTTATCGCACTACTGGAGGGCTGACATTAAAAATATGCTAGAGTAGTGGAAAACAGTGCTCGTTGGGGACACGAAGATAAGCGACAATATTTGGTATTCAGCAAGACTGTAGTAAAATGAAAAAAAAAATGAAAAGAAAAAAGGATTCCGCAGATGTTTGTCGGGGGGAGAGGGGGGGGGGGGGCGGTCTCGGCTTCCCCCTCCCCCGCACTTTCTTTTTGTTTTGTTTGGAGGGTGGTCTGAGACCCCAGACCATAGAGCTAGCGTTGCCGAAACCACAGTTATAACTTGCACTGAGTCATGATCGGATTTTTCTCCATTGACGTTTGGTTGAGTAGGCTTGTCAAAAAAGGTTGAGAAAAAAAAAGTTGTAAGTTGCCGTGTAAATTTCATGTTCAACAAAATGGCGGATGCTTCAATTCTCTTCTTAGGAGGGCTATTTTTAACGACCGAAACAATCGTGAGGCTTGCTTGTGTCCCGTTGTTAAACAATTCTGTTTTCTCAAAAAAAAAAAAAAAAAAAGAACATGCCGGGTGACGCTTATGCACAATGGTCGGGGTGACAGGTTAGACATGCAGCAGATGCTCCGCCTCCAGTGCGAGCTTTCTGCCCTTGACGCACGCCGACAAGCCCGGCCTATAAAACAAGGAACACGTGCTGAAGTTCTTAAATCATCCCTTTTGTGCGCATCTATGTAACACGACCGCCTCCACACGCCACACCTTTCCCATACAAGAGTGTGGAGGGAGAGACTCCCCGCAATTTACGGGAGACTAGGAGCACTGCATGTGCCTGCACTCATATATGTTCGTGTGCTTGCACTTCCGTGTGAGTGGCGAGCGCGCGCGGCTGCGCCTGCCTTGCACGTGCGCGTGTTTGTGTTTGGGCAGGTACATGCGCGCGTGCAAGAGCGTTTGTCGGATTCGATTCGCGTCGTAATGCGCCGCGAAACCGAGGGGGAGGAGGAGGAGACGAGAGTGCGCGCGGTGACGTCGGACCGCCGAGCTCTGGTTGGAATGATTAGTGGGTAGAACCTCGAGCTAGTTGCCTTTGTATACACTGCACTCATCGAACGCGTTAAAACGCGGAAGGCCGGCGTCCGGCGTTCCGTCGCCCCGGATTCGCGCCATGGGAAGCTGGAAGCCGACGCCCTCCTAAATCACGTGCCGGCCTCTTTTTACGCGGCGGTTTCTCCGCAGCGCATGGGTGCGCGTCGGAGAAGCACTCCTCCGAGGCAGGCGTGCCAAGGCGAGCGCGGTGGCGCGCGCGGCTGGCCACACAGAACACGAGACGCGCCGAATTTTGACCGACAGGATTTCGCGCGCGGATTAGCGGTAAAGTGGATCCTGGGGAAGTGGAGGGAAAGGGGACGGGGTACTTTACGTGCGAAATTGTGTCCGGCAAAAGTCGGAGGGAGTCGTGTTCTGTGTGGAGACAACCCTTTAACCCCTCGCCTATTCTTCCCCCCCCCCCCCCCCCCCCCTTCGAGGAACGTACAGCAAATTTTTATTTTAAATGAGCCATTTGCATTAAAATAAAACAAAAACATTTCTCCGATTTCCAGGTGTCACACCTTGATCTAAATCGGGACTTCTGGTCCGAGTCCCACTGACATGCAGGCGCCGAAGTTGATGGAATACTCGTAGGATTCACGTCGCTTTCATCGCTCCTGTCACTACCCATCAGACTATCGTCCGATTCCTAAAAATCAGAAAGGCCGAAGGATTCGTCGTCACACATGTCCGAGCATTAATGCCTTTAAAAAAAAAAGGTTTTGTATCTCTTTGTCGGCTAAAGCGAACCTCCGCACCAAATCCACGTTGTTTTAGCGTGAACGCTCACGAGCGACTGCTTTTTTTTCTTTTTTCTTGGCTATATGGGGCGTTCTTTCTCTCTCAAACAGCAAAACAAACGAGAAAACTACCCAAGATAAATGGAGCAACAGGGGTGGTTTTGCCACCTGCCAGAGAGTGCGCTAAATAAGCGCCGAAACCGAAACGCAAGTCACGCTCGTGGTCGGGCTTTATGGTCCGTAAGGGGTGGCGCGAGTGACACTTATTATCAGTAGGCAAGGGGTTAAAGGGACCTTGAAAGGATTTCTCGCTAGTGCTCAGGACAGGTGTTAGCTTTTCGTTGACTCGTGTTGCTGTTCGAAGAATTGAAGAAAAAGAAAAACAGATGAAGTGCAAGCAAGAAGGAAATGAGGCAGATTTGTAGACGTTCTTGTGTTTTTGGCTTTTACTTTTTTATGCAACTTCTATTTGCTCTTTAAACTGTTTTTTTTTTATTGCAAATCGGCGGTCGTATTTACGGGACGTGTCACCTTTGCAAACTACCAGCAAAAATAGGATTATCTGAGGGATAATCCCCTCAGTCTGATTAGCTAGAGTTGCAATAGAAGACATGTCGCGATAGAGTTACAAACGTTGAAAAGTAAAAAATAGAAACAAATAAAGAAGGTTGCAGCTCCCACTGCTCCAGAAGCATGTAATCTCGCTAAGTATTGAGAGATTATCCGTTCCAACCAGCACTTCTAAATGTGTTTGGGCTTCATAAATAAATTACCTTATTTTCCTGTGTATAATTGCTGCATTTATTTTTTTTTCTACAAAATTTCCGTCTCTGTACATTCTATACAACAATGTGACTTCACAGATTTTTTCTTTAAGTGTGGGCTTTAACTGCGGAAATTTCCGCCCTTGGTTACTCTCGTTCAATTTGTTGACGAGAATATTGACACTTGCTCTTTCTTGTGATCGTAATACAGATGTACGGGCTTCTCAATGCACTTTCGCCGTATCGGCTGTACAAACGTGTAGGTGCGACTGATCGAAAGGTATTTTTTTTTTTTGTGAAAACAGCTGTTTATAGGGGGGTTCGACTTCTATATACAGGGTGTGGCCGTAGGGACTAACACATTTGGCACGCTTTGCAAAATTCGATTTCAAAATATACATACTTCAAATTGCGCATGTAAACATAGTTTCACAGAAAGTTTTACGTAAAGTTTCGAGAAAACGCCCTCGTCCGAGAGGTCGCCCATCCCGTTTTTCTGGCTAAATATCATGTAAAATAAAAATTCCGAAACATCGCCCACCCCCCGATTTCCGTTGGACGTCACGCAATGTCCGACGCCGGCTCCCGTAACACGCGAGCTGTTCCCACGTGTATGTAGCACTGTGAGATCCGAATCTGCTGCGTCCGCAATCTGCGGTATCCGTTCCCGTGACATGAAGTTTTTAGCGGATTCCCGCGTTTTTGTCCGCGATGTGCGTGTGCGATCTCCAGTCCACGCGAGTTGGTCCCGCGCCCGCGTGTATATTGCATCGTGAAATACGATTTTGCTGCGTTCGCGATCTGCGGTATTTGTTTCTGTAACATACGAGTTTGTAGCGGATTCCTGTGTTTTTGTCCGCGATCTGCGCACGCGATATCGGCTCCTGTGACAGGCAAGTTTGTAGCGGGCTCCCGCCTGTTTATTGCACCATAGAACTTGCATCTGCTGCGTCCGCGATTTGCGGCATTCGTTCCCGTGAGATGCGAGTTCTCGGCGGATTTCCGCGGGTCCTTCGCACCGTTAAACGCGAATCTGCTGCGTCCGCAAACTGCGGTATCCTTTCCCGTGACACAGGAGTTCGTAGCGAATTCCCGCGTGTTTATCGCATCGTGAAACGCGAATTTGCGGTGTCCGCGATTTGCGGTATCAGTTCCCGCGTCACGTGGTTTGTAGCCGGTTTTTGATAAAGTTTTGCTGTGGCGTCCCCAAAGATAGCCCACCCCATGTTTTTCACCATTTATCTCTTTATTTCGGGTGGGCGTTCTTTCGGAACTTTACGGTATGTATATATTTTTGCAGCTCAATTCAGAGGTGGTAAAATATTATAAAATAAAGGAAAAACGGCATCCGTGCATTTCCTACGGCTTATGCTGGAAGTTTGTCGTCTGCAAACTGATTTGTGAGCTCGCTCCCAGATGCTCATTGCTTATATATTTTGATAAAAGTATTCATCACCGCGATTATCTTGCTCATCGCCAGCCTCTGCAATGAATTCTTAGCGTTTTGGCACTTAGCGAGCCACCCAGGAGCGAGCTCATAGACCAGTATGCAGACGACAGACAGGCTAGTATAGGACATAGGAAATACCCGGCATCCGATTTCGCTTTACTTTGAATATTTCACTACCTCCGAGTTGAGGTTATAAACAAAATAGACATAAAACTTCTTGCAAAAGTATGTTCGCGTGCCCAATTTCTGGTATGTAATTCGAATTTTGCAAGGTTTGCCAAATGTGCTGGTCATTACAGCCTCACCCTGGGTACCAACTTCTTTTATGAAAACAGTCAGTTATACGGGGTCGCAAATTATAGACAGGAAGACATACTGGTATATAATCCTTCTGGCTATTCTAATCGTGTGTTAACTAAACAGTTATGCCTGCCCTGGCAACACTACCTAGAAGACAAAGCATGTGCCAACGACAATGTCGTGTGGTGGCCGTGTCTCCTAGATAGCAATCGCCCCGGATACACACTCCAGACACTGTACCGGAGCTGCCGGCTGTTTCTAACGTCGCGGTGCCGTCTCTCCGCAGGCGCGCCAACTTCCTCGCTGGCGTGGACAGCCTGGAACAGCTGGTGCGGCGGGCGCGAGAGGAAGGCGGGGCCAAGGACCACTGGCCCGCCCAGGTGGTCCACGCCCTCGGACTTTTGCCCAGGGATCCGCAGGCGGTCCGGGCGACGGCCGAGGAACTCTGGCAGCGTCTGCTTCGGGAGCGCGAGGAGCCATGGGGAACCGGTGCGTTCCCTCTTGCCTCCATTGGGAGACCTCTCTGTCTCGAAGTCCGACTTTTGAAATGGAAGGACCAGCGAGATTGGCAACAAAATGTTGTGGCAGTCGCTAGAATTCAGACGCCTAAATTCCGCTCCTATTTGAGCGAATTCAAGCTGTGAGACAATGAGATGCCAAAACTACCGTGATATCCTGAGAGGTGGCCCACCTAAAATCGAAAGCAAATTGGGTGAAAATAAGGAGTGGGCTAACTTTTGGTGTGTGATGAAAACAAGTAGAAAAAATGCTAGTTTAAGATTCTTTGACCTGCAAACCTTGTTTATTTATTTATTTATTTATTTATTCAGAATACCTCGCATCGCCTTACAAAGGCATTATTGCGAGGGAGGGGTACAAATACATTTGAGCAAAAGTACAAAAAACGCGAGGCCGATCATGAGACAATAACAACAGTTGTTTTTAGGTTTATGAGGCATCACTTAACACATGGTTAAAGAAAGAAGTAGCAGAAGTTGTAGCAATTATTTCCTTCAGCAGTGAATTCCAGGTGCTCGTTGTGCATGGAAAGAAGGAGTATTTAAACACATCTGTTCTACATTTATACTCTCACACTTTTTTGGAGTGATCACGCCTTCCTGATGAGTAGTGGGCAGACAGCATGTACTTATATTTGTCAATGCCGAGATAACTATGAAAAATGCTGTAGTAAAATTTTAGCCGCGTAGACTGCCTTCTCTGGAATAATAATGGAATTAAATCAAGTTCTAATTTTAGTTGAGTCACACTTCATCTAAAGTTATAATTACCCGATATAAGACGAGCTGCTCATGGGCGTACCAACCGGGGGGGCAAGGGGGGCGCTTGCCCCCCCAGTTCTCAGAGTGGGGGGGCGAGGCATGTCTTTTGCCCCCCCCTGAAACAGCCGCCACTGGGCAGGGCAAACACTGTCCGTCGGCGCCCAAGAGATACCACGTGAACCACCCCCCGACCCGGGGGGAGGGTCTGGTTTGCCCCCCCCCCACTCAAAGACAAGTTGGTACGCCACTGGAGCTGCTCTATTTTGAACTGCCTCTAGCTGGTTGACAAGCTAGGCCTGGTGGGGGTCCCAGGAGACACAGGCGTGCTCTAAAATTGGTCTAATATACGTTAGATACAGTGTTCGCTTGGTAAACTTGGGACAATCTTTAAAGTTACGTCTAACAAAGTTCAGCATTCTGGTTGCTTTTGTGGATGTGTAGCCCACGTGTTTGGCCCACGAAAGGTTTTCTGTAAAATATACACTGAGGTATTTGACTTCAGAAACAGTTGGTAAAGAAATTTCGTTGATAACATATTTGAAGGCAACAGGGTTTCTCTTGCACGTGAAACATACATGATTACACTTGGTTATGTTCAAAATCATTCCTCATGTTTCACACCAGGCAGAGATACGACAGATATCTTTCTGCAAAGTCAAGCAATCGGATCGCAGGGAGGGGCGATGAACCAAAGACGACTGTCATTCCCAGTCAGTGATGTTCGCTTATCTCCCGCCGTGGCTAAGTAACACCATTTCTGCCGATGTCACCATTGGGCAAGGCCTGCAACTACTAGAAGTGGCTGTCTTTTGGTGTTTTTGAAAAAAAATAGCAAATGCCGCCAAAGATGGGGGCGGGTCATATTTCCGGGGTGGTGCATCCCTCGGGATATTACGGTTGACGCAAAAAGAATGGCGGAAGTGCCACCCGGAAGCGACGTCAGCCTCCGGGGTGGATATGCGGGCGCGAGCCAACGAGGTTCACGTGGCCATAGATGAGGCGCGCCCCACTCTGCTCTCTCCTCGGGCTTCGGCTTTAGTTGCGTTTTCTCCGCTAGCTTCGGCGTGGCACAGAATCTAGTTGTCTGTTTCTTCACACACTTGCGACTGTTTAAGACCGAGTGCCTTGAAACCTCTTAAAATCTCTCACGACGGAAGAGCACACTGGCACTATATGTCGGGTAGCTGCGGAACACTCAACATTGCCGTATAATTCCTGTTTCTTTTCTCGTGTTTTTTTTTATTGGCTCAAAAAGCATTCAACAATGTTATAAAGCCAAGGTTTTGCGGCACATACTGTAAAACCTTCGCTCTAGTAAAATGCAGTTCCAGCTTGCCACCTCATAGATGTGCAGCGTGCCACCATGTTCTCCGGTCGCGAGACATCGCAAGAACTTGATCGTAAGCACATGCAGGTGTGTAAACGGACTTAAAGTGTCGGATCCTGTTACTAGTACAGGCATGGTGCCTGGAATGTGTCCCTGACAGGCGCATTTAGTGTCCTACTCTGCCCATGCGTCTAAAGCGGTCCCAAAGCAGCCACAGACCAAGTCGTAAAAGCTGGGGCGTTGTGCCGTCGGGCGTTGCGATCCTGGCGGTTGGGTATGGAAGCTCCGAAAAAAAGAGAGAGAGAATGCAAGTGTTGCCGTCATCGCGTCGTGCCGACTCCTGGCTGCCGAAGCTTCCGTGGACTGTCAAGCGGAAGAGGTAGCAGAAAAGGCATCTGCTGCATCCACCACCGCCGCTGCCACCACTGCCGCCATGACTGGTCAAGTGTTTGCTATCTGCACGAGCATCATACTGGTGTGCAACCATGTGTCACTACCGTGCGATTCCCGTTAACCCCCTAACTGTTTTGGACAAGCCTAGCTCGTCAACGTGGAGCCGTCCCAAAACAATTTAGGACGAGTGTAGCTCGTCTGCTTCCCCGGTTCACGCACTGAACCGTTTTGGATGAACGAAGCTCGCTCGTGGCTTAGTTTGAGGCTCTGCCAACAAAAAGCAACGCTGAATAAAAAAAAAAAAAAAAGTCTCTCTCTTTTTGTTTGTGGCTAGAAACTTGATTTTGAAGGCAACGCATGTAAATTTGAAGATAACAATTAAGCTGTTGAGGGTCATAAATTCTTCAAAACTAAAAACGGTTAAGGGGTTAAAGACCCTAGGCTAGGAGTCTCTCTGCACTGACTAAATTTCTCATCTACATTACAAACCAGTTTTGCCGCATCTCAAAGGCAGACTAACCTTGTGCTGCTTAAACAACAATGCCAAATGTAGTTTTTTTTTGTATGAAAGTTTATTTTGTTACAAATGCGTCCCACCCAGACAGATAAAAAACTTTCTTTTTAGTTCTGTGTCTCTCTAGGGCAGGAATTCACTGTCTTTGGTCCCAGCATGCTACGAACGAGAGTCTTGGCTTGTGCGTGCAGGGGGCATGGTGTGCGTGTGTGCGCTGGCGTCTCTGCTGGTGGGCGTGGCCTCCATGATGCCGGCCCCCTCGGGCATCTTGTGTGAGCAGTCGGCCAAGCTCGGCTTCCTCGGCTACCTCACCGGCAAGTACCTCTCCCCGGCCAGCTGCAAGGTCGACTTCGACTGGCAGGAGCCCCAGGAGGTGGGCTCCACCGTCACCTTCACCGTCAAGGTGGGTGCCCTCTCCCTCCTCTGTCCGCTCTCCTGCCCGGTGAAATTGTATGTGAAAGTGCCAGTTAAGCAGGATGAAAAAAAGAAAAAGCTTACCTCGATACTGTGGTGATTGTTGAGTGACCCACGTGCCACGTGGCTGGCACGAGACACGTGCGGACGGCTCAAAAGGAACGCACGAGATAAAGACGTTTTTCTGCCTGGGAGCCTGGACTGGATTGTCGCTCATTTCACATCTGTTGTGGGCACCCCAACCTAGGAAACTCGACAGATACTTCGCATAAAGCTGACCGCCGCAGAATCCGTCGTGTGTTTGCGTCGGCGTGTTTCGTTCTCTCTTTCGATTTGTCGTCTCAGTTTTGGCAGTTATGCTTTTGGGATGACCTGTTTGTAGGCATGTGGAAACTGTGAATTTTGAGTTCAATGTGAATTCGATGCGAACGGTGCTTTTGGCCAAATATTTTTGAATTGAATATCGAATAGTTTCTCCGAGCCTTTTCACTACCATGCACCAAGCTTAAACGAAAATTCAGCTGAACTCGTGAATTTTGTCTTCAACCTTCCGCTTGTCCACTTCTAAGCTCGGTTAATTTTAATATAACTATATTTATGAACTGTGCCATGTAAACAACAAATTTGTTGCAGCTATCAAATCGAGAGGGTTTATAAATCTGCCCGCTATATGAAAATGTTTTTTATTTAATTTAAAATGTGATAATAAACAAAACAAAACAAAAAAAACAAAACGAATGATGAGAATGACGAACATGGGTACATTATCTCGCACAATCGCGGTGGGTTAACCCCGTTGAGTGTGCTTCTCACCGAGCATCTGTGCACAGCAGGGAAGCAATACTTGCGGAGCCCGTGAGCTTCGCAGGTATTGCTTCCCCGCAGTGCTCGGTGAGAAGCGCACTAACGGGGCTAATCTGCCGGGATCAGCACCTCAAAAAGTATGAATATCACACTTAATCTCAAAACGAATATTGAATAGCATATTATTCTAAACTACTATTTGAAAATTCAAACACTTGCACAACCTTACCTCTTAGGTAACGAGCCCTGTCCCTTTATACACGTTTACTCAATCTTTAGTTACTCGCCACTTACAGTAACGCTCTGAATGTTAAAGGGACAATGAAGGCAATTTCGGACACCTTTTGGCGATTGAACTGGGTTCCAGGCACGTCTCGGGCCACGTTGCCCAAATTTCAGCCGAAACCGGCGCTTGTGTGCCGCGCAAATTAATTAAACAGTCGCGGTAATAATCGTACAGGGATTGACTGGGGCCACGCCCCGAGAGTTGCGGGAGAAGCCAGGAGAAGCGGAGCTCACGTGACCGATCCGGGGTTAAGAAGCGCGACGTCACAAGAGACGCGTCAGCGATTGGTCGAAACGAGAGGCATGCCCTCGGTCACGTTTTGGTTCGCGATTTTTAGGAATACTGTTCTAATTTCCGCTTCAATAATCATGAAAAGTATAAATCGAACCGGAAATGATTACGAAACCGTAAATAAAGCAGCATAATTCTTTTTTTCTTTGCTACGCTGGACGCGAAACGGCCAACGAGCAACTATGGGCTAACAAAATAAAATAAAAAAAAGAACAGGGTACTCGAAGGATTCTGCAAAGTGGTAGTCATGCCAAATTTGTGCGCTGTGCTCTAACAATCGACTGAAGACCAGTATTCGTTCGGGCGACGCTAGTTTTCACGTGTGGGTTGCTGTTTGTGTTCTTTGACGACAAAAAGAGTATGTCCGGCTTTGGTGAAAACGAAAAATGGTGCTGTTTATTTTCTCCTTCTTGGGGAGCGTCCCCCGCGGAAGAACCGATTCCCGGAAAAGCCGAATCGCTGCCGCTTTCCCCTCGGCACCTCCCCCGCGTCCTCGTCCTTCGGCATGTGGGCTGCTCGTTACCGGCTGGGCGGTCTCCGTCGGGTGATGGCGGAGGCTGCCACACATGTACTCCCGTTCCGTTTGTGTTGGGTCACTGAACGGAAGCTCGAACTCGCTCGCGAGAGCGGCATTGCCGTTCATGTTGACAGATTCGACGAAACGACCACGCCACCGCGCTGTTATAATTCACCGCGGTAACCAGAGTCTCGATCTCCTAAATACTACCGATACCAACTATTCACACTTGACGTCACTCCCTACGTCACCTCCGTTTTCGGAGGCCCAGAAACGAGAATGGAGATTGTTCAGTTTCGGTTTCTTTACTTCTTTCGTAGGCGCAGAAATACGCATCACAAATGTCTACAAAAAATTGGGCAGCATGCTATGTTCCCAAGAAGCATATAAACACCATTTAAAAAAATTAAATAAAATTGTCTTCATTGTCTCTTTAACCATCAAATCGCTTGCCCTCAGTTCTTCCAGCGCAATGGCCGCGCCTACCCAATCTGCAACGAAGACCCGCTTCTGGTGGAGGTGGTGGCTGGAGGCGGGCACAAGGTGGCCTGCGACGTGCAGCTGGGAGGGGCCCATCCGAGCGAGGCCAATCAGGCGCGTGTCCAGTTCACTGTGCGGCGTGCCGGACCCTGCAGCGTGTCGGTGCTCCTCGGAATGGTCCATGTGCGGGGCTCCCCATTCCTCAAGAACTTCCTGCCGGGTCAGTGCCACTTTCAACACGACGTGTTCCTCCCTCAGTGCATCAGGCCCGCAAATTATTTTTCGGCAGGGCTGAAAATCATTTTGATCGTCCTTGTATTTGGTGAGGAGAAAGGTGTACACAGGTTGACACAGAATTTGTTTAAAGACACTCTGTATATATCTTTCTAGTTTTTCATCTCACATGATGTCATGGTGTCACGTGACATCAGGATGTTATGGCACTATGAACAACGCAAAACCGCAAAGGACAGACAAGGGTAAGAACACGGAGACATGCCTATTCACTAACTGACAGCTGTCATTTTAATGCACATACAAAAAAAGAGAAGGAAGCAGTGTTGTTTTCATCTTTTGATTATACGTAACTACTTTCTCTTCTGGCTTCTCTTTTCTCGTAAGCGCATTAATTAAAATGACAGTTGCGAGTTGGTGCTAGCCCCGTCTTCATGGTCCTCACCTTGTCTGTCCTTTGTGCAGCTTATTGGTCATAATGCTTACTAAACTAACTGACCTCAATATTTTAGTGCCATGGTACGTCACAATTGTTTCTGCCGAATTTAGCGGGGGATGTAAGTGATGCCCATGTGGGGCCATATTGCTTGCATAACCTCGACCTGCGTGTTGGTCGAGAATAATTCGTCAATTTTTTCACGAAAACCAGCTTCATGAAGGCTGGTTCACACACTCGCGACTGCTTTCAACTGTGTGCCTTAAAACCTCTTAAAATTTTTTACAAAGAGAGAACACACTGGCACCATCTATCGGGTAGCTGTGGACACTTGCAGTTACTGTATATTAAAATGTGTTTTTGCACACTGTTCTTTTTTTTTTTTTTTGTCTCGTAAAACTTTTGACAATGTTATAAACAACCAACCATGTCTCATAGGCAGTGCATACATTTGATTTTGCAAATACCAAAAAACCTTCGCTGTAGCGAAGGCGCAAAACCATCACTAGGGCGAAGGTTTTGCCGTCCTCCGTCCTAAGCAAACGCGAGTCCGCGAACGGGCATGACGCATTCTGTGTTAACACGTACTAACTAGCCTGACTTGGTGCCTCACTCCCTTAGGGCGCCCGGATCCACAGAAGACGGGCTTCATCCACCACAGCTGCACGGTGGTGTGCACCAGGGACCTGCCTCACCACCTGTTCCTCGAGCCCAGGGACAAGTACAACAACCCCTGCCTCGTGGATGCCCGGGCAGACCCCAGCGACGAGTACAGCGTCGACATCGTCGAGGTGCGTGCACCTGTGCCTCGTCTCGCTCGTCTTTCTCACTTTGATTGCCTTCCGCACCGACAAAGCTGTGAAAGTAATTAGGTTACAGTTGCGGTTTTACGGACGGTGTCCAGTTGCAGGTACACGCTTGCTAAGTTGCGTTCCGATTTACTTTCGAAACGTTGGATCAAAAAATTTCAGCTACGTTGCGCGATGCCTTGTTGCGAGGGAAGAAGGGTTATCGCACCCGCTGTGCCATCTATTGGCTGCTGTGCGAAGTGGCGACGTCATACGCCTGCTGCTCTATCGGTCGCTGCGTTACGATCCGCCCGTGTTCGTCATTCGGGAGCCAGCTGCGCGTGCCGACGGTCGCCTGCTAGCGCAGGCTCCCGTGAGTCTTACTTAGTTCAGCAGCTTGCGCTCCAGTTTGCCTCCTCCTCATGGCACTGAGGAACGGCGTCGGGCTGTGGATCGCACAGTCCGGGTTTAATTCTCACCGAGCCACCTTGTAAGTCTCGCTAATCATGCTTGATCACGATGAAGTGTGGCTTTTATGGTGGTTTTTTGCTTACGCATTGCCTGCTATGGGCTAAATATGCTTTATTTGGCCTTTGCCTGCGTGTAATGGCTCTTTGTTACACTCAAGCCTAACACTTTTTGCATGAAATTTAGCCTTTCGACACATTCCGCATTAAAAAGCAGTCGTGTTAGCATTGCTAACGTCGCACGACTGTTCAGCTGACGTCCCTTATCGATTCACACTCAAGCTATTATTCATGCATGGCTCCGAGGCAACCCAGATGATGTTACTGCGGCCAGACTTGGAAACGGAAGCGCTTCAACTTCCAAATTGATTTTATTCCACAAAAATGTATGTTTTAAGGAGATGCCTGTTAACTGTGCTCAGAAGGGTTCACTTGACACAGGGTGCAAATTTGTTAGAAATTTGTGACAATCAGTATTTCGGTGGAGCTTTCCTTTCAACGAATGTCAAGATGGCCAGCCTTCTCGGCCGTCGTTTGAAGGCTCCTAGTTTAGATCGCAGTCTTCCGAAGAGAGACCGAAACACGGACTTGGTGCTGTCATGCCGCACAGGTGCTTAATTTCCTCGCATAACCTGAATCGCAGGTTGATTCCAGCCGACCGGTGCCGTCTTCTTTCCGCTGGGAGTGCCATCCGCAGAACTCTAGGATGGCACTGGTGCTGAGCCTGGACAAAGAAGGCTGCTACCAGGTCTGTTTACTCTTCACTCGTGTCTTGAAGCCCTCGTCTTGATGTGCATTTTTTTTCTTTATTTGTTTTGTGGGTTGATTGCATAGGGTACAAAGATAAAGGTACAGTGCCTGGCAAAGCCTCTGCCCCCTAAAGTTCTGCAGCTCAAGATTGTTACATAAACCAATTCTACAAAACAAATCAAACCGCGTTCACTCAGAAAGTATTCTGTCGCGGGGAAATAACACTTCGTCGCTGTGCCGTGTTTCACTATAACGGGTATTCGAGTTTTGACGGTTTATTACTATATCAGAATTTTAAGCCATTGAGGAAATGGGAATCCAGTCGGGACAGGCGCTTCCTTTTACTGTAACCGGAGTTTTACTACATGCGGAGTTACTATAATGGGGTTGTACTGTATTTGTAACAATGGGGTCCATTTTAATGAGTTGTGACTGTAAAGCTTGCTAAAGAAACACCACAGACATTTTTCTTTGGCTAACTAGTGTCCAGGATGAGCTTATCGCATTCATGAAGCAAGAAAACTATCACGAGGGTTTTGTTTACTCTCGCCATGTATGAAACCCAAGATGCTCAACAGTGGAATCATTCCCAGGCAGCGTGCAGACGATTGGCAAATCTTTGGCCTTTCTTCTCTGAGCCGTCTGTTTTTCATTGGCCAGTGCTCGGTCAGCGCATTCCGGCCGCGTTCGTATCGGCCTTTGATAGGTGGCCGAGCGGTGACCATTCGTCGGCGCGGATTCGGCCGATAGATGGCCGAATACTGGCCATCTGTCAGCCACAAAAGTTTGGCCTAAGTCAGTCCCAAAGGTTTGGCCTCAGTCACAAAAGTTTGAACTTACCCCGAGACTTAGCAAAAAGCTGACTAATGCAGACTCCTTCGTGCGTTTGTGTCGGCATCTCTAACAGATCATCCCAAAACCCAAACGAGCGAAACGTCCGAATTAGTAGTTCTAAACAGATTAAAATAGGTTGACACAACACATTCTGCATCCTCGGCTCTACGTGAAGTAGCGAGGTAATTTGAGAGGTTTCGAGCTCCTATGGGCCACCGTTCAGTGAACGCACAATTTGGTTCTTAGTGTTGGAGGGCTGTACACATGTTGATTGCTCGTTGAAACTCTGGTCTTTTATGTTTTAAATTGCCAGGTGAAAGTCTCGTACCACGGCACCAACCTCAGCAATGGGGATTTCCACGTCATTGTGCTCTCAAGTGAGTTCGAGACCGCGGTCTTTTGCTGCTGTCATACAAGTCCAGAGTTCTATAACAGAGACACAACAGATCGTTCTGACAGAGCAGACGTTTGGCCAAAAACGCTGGCAAAATATCACTCATGCCGGAGACAAGGACTTTTTAAGGTGTCCCCCCAAAAAATTTACAAGGTTCTTTTTTCATTGCGAAAATAAACTATGCGTCGCCGAACGCTCATTTTGCACCCAAATGTAGCGCTGGAGGTCACAACCAGATGCCAAAGTCTCAGCACTAACCGTTATTTTACTAAAAAGCTATGAGTGATTTTCTGAAAATTTCGCTGGGAAAATGGCGGCCAACGGATCTCTCGAATACATGGAGCTCCTTGGTACCAGAAACCGAAAACAGGCGAAAATTGTCCCCATTTTCCTGTCGACATTTTTAGAAAATCACATATAACTTTTGAATAAGTTATCAGTAAGTGCTTAAACTTTGACACCTGGTTCGGACCTCTAGCGTTACATTTGGGCGGAGAACGAGCGTCTGGCGGTGCATAGTGTATTTTTGCGGTTAAAAAAAAAACCCATACATTTTTGTTGGGGGACACCCTGTACAAAGTGTTTTGCAAAGTGTAGGCCAAAATTTTCTGCAAAAACTATGCATTGCCTTAAGAAATATGTTGGTGGGCTTATTTAGGGAGGTGTGGAAGCTTGGGATAACTAAGTGGTTAATTATTTTTTAATATTTAGCCTTTTAATCTGTGCAGATAAAGATATGGTTTCAATTCTGAACTGCTGGGCATTGTGGGAATGCACTAAATAAAACATATTTTTAATGATTCTCGAAGAAACACCAAATTTGACTGTGCCCCGCTGCAGTTTCAGTTACCTATTGGCTGCATCTTAATGCCAATGACCAATAGAAAATCTAAACCTCGGAGGCATATTTTAATTGCTGCATTCTTTTGGCAACAGCCAGTAAAGCATCCACACGATGATGACACATGAAATTTTGATGTTTTCTTGAGACGTGGTGAAATGCTGCAAGTGCGTTAAATATTTTTCGAAGTGACCTACCATAAGATATCGAGCATCCATCCATCCCACAATAAGTGAGCTCCCCTCAGTTTTGTAACATTTGGAAATTACACAAAGGACATATCTTTATGTATTGCTGACCTAAAGAGCGTCCATCCCTCAGTTTACATAATTATCTCAAAATTTTGAGTCGCCGCTCTCTTGGGAGTTTGCAGTATATGGCGATTTTTGATGATGCCCAGCAGGCCTCTAACTGAAGGCATGCCTTTATCTTTACCAATTAAAAAGACAGTTATTAAAGACTGACTGAATACCTAATTATCTTAAAGCACTATGCACCTCTCTAAATGGGTCTCTTGGCAGTAATCAATAAGACCTCTACCTTTTGTCCATGTGATGCATACCGTTTGTGCAAGAAAATTTTCTCTGGCTTTCTTTGAAACATTTTGTAAAAATGAACAAAATTAAAATATTGTCTAACTATGCAAACAGGGATTCTGTTTGTAGAGCAGTTTGCTTGACACAAACTCTTCTATCTCAAAAAGACACTTCTCACATCAGTTGTTGGATCTAAAAATTGCTTTATTTTCCAACAAAAAAGCAATGTTGGTTTGACAAGGAAATAAAGCTGTCACAAACAACTTGACTGGGCCCAATCCCCCACAATACAGAAGACGTGGAGAGTCTGTCAAAATGTAGTCTTATACATTTGCAAGTAACCAGCAAAAGAACATTGGTGAACTTATACAATAGAAGAAAAAAAAAGCACTAAACAAACATTAAAAATTGACCGCATCTCCACGTGGTGAATGATGTTGATTGGGGAGAAGTTCTGGTGGTGCTTGTCTGCGTAGACGCTGAGCCGCAGCATGCCGAGCCTTTCGTTCGTTTTCATCCATGTCAGAAAGAGAATGTGTGGAATGGAACGTTGTTTTATACGCATTTGAGCATTTGACCGCAGCGCCCTCTCGTCTATAAACGTTGAGCCAATGCATGCAAAGTTTGACGCGATTATATACGCATTTAACCGCAGTGCCCTCTCCTGTATAGACGTTGAGCGGCTACGTGCAACGTTTCATCCACGACATCCACAGCTCTTGAGTTACTACCACATCTCAGAGCCCCCTACTCGTCCCGCAGTCGTGACCGAGTGGTTAAGCTGATGGACTAGAAATCCATTGGGGTCTCCCCGCACAGGTTCGAATCCTGTTGACTGCGGAAAAATTTTCATAATTTGTTTTCATCTTTTTTTTTTTTTTTTTTTGCCCTACACGAGCACGTGAGCACGTGCTCATGTGCTCGTGAGCTCACGAGCAGGAGCAGGAGCACTGGACTCCAGACAGACACCAGACAGATGGACAGACAGATGGACTGAGGGACATGGCTAGCCCCTAAGGAGCTCCACCCCTAAAACAAATCTGACTTTACAAGTTGTTGTGATCTAGACATTGGAATATGGTTTATCTATATATGCTAGGAGTGCATGTCTATCGTGGTACTACTGTTAACATGTATGGATTAGTATAATTTTTTTTTCATGTTTTTCCACATGTGGCTTTAAACTAAGTTATTAAATATGGGACATCCAGGACATGACCCAATGCTGTTGATGTGTCAATTTATGTATCATTACTAAAAGTAATGTGAGCATTATTGTGACACTTTGGAATGTCCTAAAAACTGCAGTGTCATCTCTGAGCAGATCAAGAAATTGCTGCATAAAATTTTTAAGGGGGGACATTGTGCGTGTCCTCTTAAAATCCAAAGCAACTTTTGCTTTTGATCACGACTCAATTTTAGCTTGTCACTCGTACATATTTTCTAAAGTTGAATCCAAATCTATATTTAGATTTGAACAAACAGTGTAGGATGTTTTTAAGCCTGTCCTTCACACTTTTATAACCGCGGCGGTTCTTTTTTCTTTTTTGAAGAGAGTGACATGGCGCTGGTTCAGAAAAATGTGGCCAAGAAAAGCCACAACATCTGGTATGAGGCCAAGCTGATTGCATTCAACTCTGAGAAACTGCTCAAGCCAAAGACAGTCTTCGTCTACATCTCACCAAAGGTGAGTTCATTCGGTGAACTCCGGTGCCAGCGAGGTGCCAACGTTGTCACCTTACGTCTTATATTCAGTGGCGAAGTCAAAGTTGTCGCTAGAGTAGCCGAATTTTTTCGGAGTGCCACCTTCCATATAGAATTCAGAAGAGCTTTGACACTTTGACGGTCTATGTTTTTTTTCCCCAACAGATGTTTCCCAGAGGTCGGGTTTTGTTTCCAGAGGGATACTAGTATACAGAGGGCGTCAATGCAGAAGTTTTTCTCTTAGTCATCTCACAGGTGCACATACAGTGCTTGCAAGTTGTTCGGGTTTAGAAGCATCAGTTGGGAATATTGAATGCAAAAAGTTGTTGTCTTTCTCCCATTCGGTTTCACTTTGCCACATCCACTTCCGCGACACTCCGGCAGTTTCAGGCTCCGAACTGGAGGCACTTTACGGAGCTTCTCCGTCGGATGGTGAACTCTCATTCTCTGAAGTCAATTCTGAGAAGCGTTAAAAGTCTGAGTCGGAAGAGCCGGCGGCGCTACAATCGCCACTACCGCCAGAGCAGCCGACATGCAAAGCGACCATCTCGCGTGTATCACCTGCGCGGATCGTTTTAATTTCAAAGCCATAAATAGCCCCAGGAAAGGGAACCACGTTGCGCATATGACATTTATAGTTCACCAAAGTCATAACAAATAGCAACATCTCTCGCAGTGTGCACAGTTTTGCATTTGGGTGGGCACTTTCAAATGCGTAATCACTATCGTACATGTACGGCCACAATCGTCAAAACGTTAAAGGTGAAATGTTGATGGTCGCTGATTTGCCTTAATATTGGTTCAACACGTCAATAGACAGAGCTGAGACAGAGCTGAGGTAGTAACTTGGGTTATAGTAGGTCAGAATAATGTTTTTTTTTTTTTTTTTTTCGCAAAGTTATTAGATTTTTAAGTTTCCTTATGGTTTTTTTCGCACCGAGATACCCTACTGGCAACACTGAAAACGTGACGGCATATCATACTTCTGGTTTCTAGGCTAGGTGGCACGAACTACCACTCGCTATAAAGGGTACAGCCGTTGGCATCCATCCATCCATCCATCCATGTTGTAGTTTGGGCTGCACAACCTGTACCCTATGGGTTACGAGAGGTTTGATGGTATGCAATGAATTTTGATGGTGTGCAATGAATGCTGGGAAACTCACCCCTGCAGAAAGAAAAAGAAAAGTGTGACACCACTTTTGTAACTGGCAGGTTGCCCTGCAAGTTTTACATCTGATGTTGCCCCACCGTAATGTGCAGGGAAATTCAAGTGTTGGTTTTGGCGTCCCCTTCATTTGCCGTTTTCCCAATATATTCTGAATTCAGAAATAAAAAAAAAAAATAGGCTGGCAGGAAGGGTACATCCAAGATCTTTTGAAAATGCAGTTAGTGTGGGTAGCTGAAAAAAAGCCACCTGAGCTCCCTTTTAAATGGAAGCTCGGTACTCTTAATTGGGAAGTTGTGAGGTATACTAATTTATTTTACTATGCTTTGAAGCACAGTTCCTGTTCGGTTCTACTTGCATTGCTTCTCTCTGCGAGTTTTACAGACTTCAATCTTTACCTGGAGGGAAGCAGATGAATTCTGAGACATGCAGAATGTAGAGTAGTGTGTACAAGATTGTGCCAAGGCACAACTCAAGGGCCTTTTGTTTCGCGCCGGTTTAATGGTCATGACCTCCGACAATAACAGGTCAAAGCTTGGAACTTCCGGCGACTCGGTGTAGTCAGAATATTGCTGGACTGTTTTCAATAGATATTGTGGGTGGCCGGAATCGCAACATAATCACAATCGACACAGTAGTTGGAACCACCAACTAATCCCAGTCATCCACTATTTAAAAGTAGTAATCATAATCATATATTGCAAGTGTTGCGCTACACTTTTAGATAACGTGGAATTCTGAGCAAAGGGTGTGAGTCGACTGGCCTCCTTGCTCAGGAGGGCTCAGGTGCTGTTAATCTATAATGGGTTTGCATGTAGAGGTGCGACTACATCCAGCCACGTGTTGCCACGATGGCAGTTTCGCAATGTATATTGGAATGATGACACCCCCGCTTTCCGTTTCCGGTGCGCAGCAACTGACGATAAAGGAATACGTCCTGAGGATCATTCCGAAGCGACTCGTCACATTCCGACTCTGCCCGAGCACAAAGGTAAGAATAAACCAATTTTCCACCCGAAGCGGAGTGCAACTCGCATCTTCTAGGCGATTGGCATACCACCGAAAAAATCCGCCTGGTATGGACGTCTAAAGCAAACGGATGTTAACTGCTGCTGCCAGTCTTGATCGTACACACCGCATGGGTGCGATTCAATGTTGATTAGATATAATGATTTAGGAGAAGCCTCCAAGGTGGAGAAGAATTTCCCAAGAATAAGTTGACTTCCACCCAAAATGGAGTGAAACGTTGCACTCTCTGGGCGACCGGTGGCCGCCGACAAAATCCCCTTATCCGGGCGAAGCGCAAAAGCGAGGGAACTAGTTAAGATGTAGACATTGAGAGGATAAGAAGGGCAGGGCACCTCTTTTCGATGCCTTGCCTCCAGCACGTGTTCGTTGCCCTCCGCCGCGCTTTTGCTAGGCGCGTGCGCTTGAGGCCCACGAGATATCGAAGTGCCGTCGAAGCTAGGAAGCTCGCTCTGGAGTCCAGACAACTAAAGAAGACCTTCCTCCTGGTCTAGTCCAGTCTGCCATTACTAGAGGGAAGGCATGCAAAATTGTCCCTCGAATGGCGTCGCTATTAACGAAAGAGCCGTAAATGGTGGAGTGGCAAGCTAATGGTACTTGGTAGTTCATCTTGGTACTTTGCCATGCTACCGTGAAATACGGAGCATCCACCCATTCCACAATAAGTGCCCGCCCCTCAGTCTATGCGACATTCGGAAAATACACGAAGGTCGTATCCTTGCATGTCGTTGACCTAAGGAGCGCCCATTCCCCAGTTTTACGTGATCATATTTTTAGTGGGCGCTTGCTCGGGATTTTACTGGTAGGCACATGACTGCAGAGTTTCCTTTCTCTCTTTGTGTCTCTTACACGTGTGTGCATGTTCACATGCACATACGGTACATGCGTGCACATATCCGCATTAATTAACACCAGAGCAAACTCAAGTGTCATCTTTCGATGACTCGCGAGGGGAATGATCCTCGAAGGCTCCGACCCTGCTCGTAAATGCACGAAGGATCAAAGAAAACCAAATTGTTTTTGTATTTGGACAATCTGTGGTATGAAATCCGTTTGAAACATTTCACGTGCATTGTATGAAAATACTTTAGTTTATTTCGAAGCATCGTATAACCCGACTACCATGGCAGAAAGACAGAAAGTAGGGTATTGTCACAAATATAAAAAGAGCGAGTGAATGTAAAAGTTAAAATAAATGTTTAATAAGGCGAACTTGTGTTTGTAACTAAATAAAAGGAAGACTGTACATCCCACGTCGACAACGGAAGGTCGACCGTCCTGAAGCAGCGCATTGCCGCACTTTTATGCGCACGGCATGTTCGAGACTGTCCCGAACCAGGACGCGCGACGACAACCGAGATTGTGCCAGAACTTTCTCAAAAAGCGAAGATTAATCGAAGAAAAGATCACATTGATAGAAGCAAGGACTGGGCCGAATGGGATTCGAACTCCGTTCCTTCGTGTGGCAGGCGCCTGCCTCACCAACTCTACCACACGAGCGGAGATGTCTTGTAATGCGGAAAAGCGAGCATTAAGGGTGTTCGTTTATACAAACATTAAAAAAAACAAAAAAAAACAAAACAAGTAATTTAAAGGCATTGAAACGGTATCACTGGCTTAATGCCCACGGTTGTGCGGTCTCAGTTCCAGTTCCGTGGCAGCAACAACCAGGACGGAGAACCAGTGCTGGTGGTGGATGACGGCTGCCAGCCCCAGGTGGAGATGGTGTCTCCCGAGAGGGACGTCATTGCGGCCACCTTCACGCAGTTCCTGCTCAAGAACATCGGTAAGTGCGTTTGCTTTGCACAACCTTGGCCATCATTGCGATCCCTAGATCGGCGGCTCTCAAACCGCGGTCTGCAGACCCCGCAGTTGAAAGCATTTTGAAAATATTTTTATGACTTTCTCAGCGATAGCTGTTACGGGGACTTCCCAGCTGCATTCACGGCGTTGTGCCGGGCAAAAAACTCCATTTCGTGTGTGCTCGTGCGTGCACTGCCCCATGCTGCCGGGCAAAGTGCATGCACTTGAACCTTGCCAGGTGGCAGCATCTTCTATGGAGTGTTTCTAAGCACCCTTCGGGCATAAAAATATTTGAGTGAATAAACCAGTGGACCGAGTGCAACGAAACTCGTCAACAAGGTGTCTTTAGGGGGCATATTTATTATACTGAAATTTTATAAGTGCAGGCTTCAGCAGAAATATTTAAGCCGAAAAAAAATCCAGTTTTTTGTCCTATGCACAGGGAGGAAAAAGGGAAAAATCGTCCGGTTGATGCCGCCGCTCACGGATTGTGCGACGTGAGGCAAAAACGCAAAAGCTTCATTGGGATGGACAACCGAAAGCAGATCCAGCAGATACGAGCGTGTGTGGTGCCATCTCTGAGTGGTGGCAACAACCAGACAGTTTTACCGTCTCCCTCCCTGTGCCCAGAAAAAGAAAAAAACAGGGTATTTTACTTTCGTCTGTTTTCCGAAACCTGCACTCACAAATTTCGGGTAGGATAACGGCACCACCTAAAAACATCCGTTAAAAATTTCCACGCACTGGTACATTGGTTTATTTATAAGAATCCTTCTTACGCCCTAATAGCACTCACAAACACCTCGTTCTCCTACGATTGGCGGGCAACACCGCTACACGGTCCTCGCCGTAAGACTTGGTTTGCACGTATTGTCACCCGTGAAGCAACCCGCCACTCGTGGCGGTACCCGTCTCGATTTAGTCTTGGGCAGAGACGTCGACTCGTGTGTGCAGCGTGTTCCCTTCCCTACATACTTTAGTGACCACGAAGCTGTGTTGCGTGCGATCGAGTTAATTAGAAGTGGTTATGCTTCAAAGGGGGGGTGTTACTACGCACAGTAACGGCTGTCGCCGTTGCTTCTTTCTTTTCCTTCCCACCCACAGGAGGGTCGGAGACATTCAAGGACAAGCTAGAGTTCTTCTACCACGAGGTGCGCAAGCTGCACCAGAAGCATTTCCACGACAAGCTCCAGCTCAAAATCGCCAGGGACAAGATCCTGGAGTCTGTGAGTGGACGGGACGCAGTCGGTCTCGTGCAAAGCATGTTCTGTGTTCTTGTACACTACTTGAACGGAGTTTAGAAAGATAGGTTTCCGAGGAAAATACGTAGCCTGCATTGATCCAGATGCTGGATCTTTTATACTATTTGTTTGATGACAGACTTTTGTATGGAAGAAAGGTGCAGGTGACAAAACACGCTACAGTAATCCCTCGTTATAACGAAGCCAACGGGACGGCGAAAAAATTCGATATAAGCTGTAATTCGATAAAAAGAGAAAGAAAAAAAAGCAGCGACAGCAGCCTCGAAGGTGGACGGGAACACTGTGGAACATCGTGACCGTATATTTAATCGAACAAAGCTTGGTTATGAACAACTAGCGGCAACTTTACCGAGTAAAAAAAGAAATAAGTGAATTTTGCCGATAATTTCATCCGGGCATCAGTTCTCCTCAAACTACTTCAGGCATCGCAAGAACACTGTCACCGCCACTGCTCTCCACTTTGTTTTGAAGCTGCCTTCGAAGCAGCCTGTAGGATGTTTTGCGTCTCCGCAGTTTTGGCGTTTTCCGAGGTCCCTCTCCAACGTTGCTTTGTGTTTACCCTGGCCGCTTGCAAGGCTACGATCGCAGCATCCGTGGTAGGAGCAACAACAGGAATGTGGGCATCGACAAGCACGAACGAATCGAAGTTATCCTCGATGGCTTTGCCAACATGTTTGCACACACTCCCGTAAGATTGTTGCAGCTCTGGGAATCGTGCGCGGGATCGGCAAGCAGGCTTGTGAGAGAAAATCCTGACGTGCGCAAAGCACTTGGCGATCTTTGCTCTTTGGGTTGCGGGCGCGCTTTCTCTTGCCCGAGGAACTTCTCGAACCGTTCAGTATGCCTTGCTTGTTCCTCAAAATGGTGGACATTATCGAACAGCCGATGCTGGAATGTCGAAGTCTTTGGCAATTTCGGACTTGGGACGGCGCTTTTCTCAACCTCGCAGATCTAAGCAACTTTCAGAAAACACTCCCACTCTCCCATACGACGCATGCTGTACGTCCCAGGCTCGCCCACGGAGGTGCGCGTGTCGGGGGCTCTTGAAGGAATGATCTTCTCCGGGCTTCATCGTCTCCATCGCTCCCTTGACCCGATTCTGACAGGAGTTGGGCAGCATCCGCCACGGGAGCCGTGAGTAGCGTCGGAACGTGGACGCTGCTCCCGCTGCTCCCTTGCCGTGTCAGTCTATCGGCATTGGTAGAGAAAGGGGAGCGAATGTAACGGTCTTCGTGCGCCTTCGTGTAGGCTTGCATGCTTTTCGGCACCTCGGCCTTTGTAATAAGCGTGGTCAGCCGCCGATACACTTTGAATAATCCGGTTCAAAATGCGTACAATTTGGTCAGGACCGTGTTGAACGATAATTTGAAAAAAGCGATTTCGATATAACGAGGGATAATTGTATATTACTTTCTGTGTGATCTTCTTAGTTGCAGTGGAGTAAAAGGTAGCTGAAAAATTAAAAGTAATGTATGTACCGTAAAATTCCGAGCAAGCGCCCCCACCCGAGCAAGAGTCCCCCCCCCAACTTCACCCCTAATTTCACATTTCCGCGCCGTTCCGGGAAAGCGCCCCCCTCCCCGCTCCGCACCCGTATCACGCACCGCGCTGACCGCGCCCAGGCAACACTGGCCTGCGAAGTTCTGTCCAAGAATCCAATCCAATCCAATCCTACTTTGCAGTCCGATCAGCCCGCTCACTACGCGCCACTGTCGCTTTGTTTTGGGGATGTCAGGTCTTCTATGCGTTCTTACATAGTGGCGAAGAAAATCGAGGTCGTCCAATGGCATTGTGAAAACGGGAAAGACGCACACCAGACGTACGTCTCGACACATCAAGCTCGACCGGATACGGGAATGGGACAAGAATTTTGACAATTTGCTACAGTCAAACAATGGGAAAGCCGAAGTTCTACAAAAGCTAAGTAACGGCGCGCCGGTGTTCAGTGAATACGTGGACAATGCGCTCTTTTAATACCTGGAGTGCGAAGGAAGTGCAGAATGAGCCATTAGCAACCGGCTTCTTTCTGAAGAGGCTGTCAAAATAGCTAACGGCATGCAGTCGGGAAACATCGCGGAATGCTGCAAACTTTTTTTTGCGGCCGACTCTGGGGTGGTTTTGAAAGTGATTAACATAGCAGTGACACACCTTTGGACTAATAAAGTCTATGTTCTCAGAGATAAATAAAATATTAGTCTATGTTCTCAGAGATAAATAAAATATTAAATCTGCACTTCGCTTTTTTTTCTTTTTCTGGGAAAAACTTTTGTCGTCGCCATCTTGAATTTTGGTGCCGTTCCGGGATAGCGCCCCCCCTACTTTGCAAGTAATTTTGACTTGCTTGCTCGGAATTTTACGGTATGTTTGTGATTAATGTTTTTTATTTGCATTTTAGCATTTTATACCACTCCTACTATGGTTTTCAGCAGAGAGCCGCAGTATTGCTAAACGAATATGAATGTCTCGGTGCATATTGCCCTTTCAGGTACTTCAGGAAATTGGTCTAGTCTCTGGTGTTATGACTATGTATCTTCAAACCTGCATTTAAAGGATCCCTCCTAAAATCGTTTGCTAAGAAGCTAATGCACAAATATTAATTTAATCGCAAATTGATTGTGGTGGTTTTCCTCTCTTAGAATGTCTGCCGGAGTTGATATGTTGGTAGGGATGATGATGCCTATATGACGGTCACCCACTTATATATATGTTTAGATTTTACTTTAAGCCTGAATTAGAAATGTGCTGTTGCAGTCTATGAAGGCCACCAAGAGTCTGAGTACCAGCGACTGGTGCAAAAACTTCGAGATCATCTTTCTCGGCGAACAAGGTGAGCCAGGAACAAGCCTAGAGCGTCGTGCTGATGACTGTCAGATAATCAGATTTTTGGGCCGCCGGCCAGAACTTTATGCGGAGCGCAAGTTTGTCTGCATATTGCGCAGGTGTTGTGGTAGCGTCAGAACGCCAAGCTCTGATTGACTCCGGTTGGAAGGATAGTGGGCAGATCTCAAGGCAGCCTGCTTTGAGGTCTATCCACTATCCTTCAATCAGCCAATCAGAGCACGGCGCTCTGACGCCACCACAGCCCCAATGCCACAACTGTAAACAAAAAAAAACAATCTTGTTAATATATACATTGAAACCCATCTTAGAACGAACCCACATCAGCGAATTATTGTTAGTATCGAACTCAAGCAAAGTTTAAATAAAAATGCATGTAAAAATTGACCGCATCTCCACGTGGTGAATGATGTTGATTGGGGCGAAGCTCTGGTGGTGCTTGTCTGAGTAGACGCTGAGCCGCAGCATGCCGAGCTTTTCGGTCGTTTTCATTCATGTCAGAAAGAGAATGTGTGGTATGGAACGTGGTTATATACGCATTTGAGCATTTGACCGCAGCGCCCTCTCGTCTATAAACGTTGAGCCAATGCATGCAAAGTTTAACGCGATTATATATGCATTTGACCGCAGCGCCCTCTCCTGTATAGACGTTGAGCGGCTACATGCAACGTTTCATCCATGACATCCCCAGCTCTTGAGTTACTACCACATCTCAGAGCCCCCTACTCGTCCCGCAGTCGTGGCCGAGTGGTTAAGGCGATGGATTAGAAATCCATTGGGGTCTCCCCGCACAGGTTCGAATCCTGTCGACTGCGCAAACATATTTTTTTTATAATTTTTTATTGTTTTTTTTTTATTAATTTCATTTTTTTTTTCATTATTTTTCATTATTTTTTTTGCCCAACACGAGCACGTGAGCACGTGCTCGTGAGCACGTGAGCTCACAAGCAGGAGCACGAGCACTGGAGGCCAGACAGATGGACGGACGGACGGACGGACATGGCTAGCCCCTAAGGAGCTTCGCCCCTAAAAGTACTTTTTATAACGAACAACATATTGGCTACATCGAACTTTCCCCCCCGGGAAAGCTTCCAAAAACACGCAAACAGTCGTCTTCTAGCCCGTGCCTTCCCCCCTCCCAAAAAAGTGGGAAAGAAAGAAAATTCCAAAAGCTCCAGTTGCGAACAAATTTGAGCAAAGAGAAGCGATTCAGAAGGGGAGAAAGCTAAAAAATACCCTCTGCACGCATGCACAGAAAAAAAAAACCACTTTTCATCCAAAAAAAACGGTTGCCCACGAAGAGAAGCTATTCAAAAGTGGTGATAAGCTAAAAAAACAAACTCTGCATGCATGGAAAAAAAAAAAAATTTCCAGAGCAATGTTACAAGGCAGGAGCAAAGAGATGATGAACAAAGAGAAGCTCTCGCCTTACAACGAACGCATCGTGGAAGTTCATTGCAAATGGTTTTTGCTATATCGAACTACTTGCTATATCGAACTGATCGTAGCGTTTCCTGCTGTTCGTTATAAATGGGTTTGACTACTTTTTTCCCAGTTTTTGTTGGAACATTTGGTGCCACTTTCCCCCATGGGACGAAAAATTGAAGGCCATTTCACCTTAAAAACTCTATATGTTGTGCAAATAAATACTGTATATCGCATGTAAATAGAGTACAGTATGTTTAAAATATGGTATACAGTATGCAGATATGCTACAGTATTTGGAAATGTGGTATGCAAATATGTTAAAGTATGTTGAAAATACAGCATGTGGCATGACAGTACAATTATGTCACAAATAGCGTAAAATTTCATAAGAACACCCACGCAAAATGAAAAGATAAATGGTGAAAAACATAGGGTGGGCTATCTTTGAGGATGCCACGGCGAAACTTTATAAAAAATTAATGATAAACAGGGGGGCACCCGCTACAAACCACATGGCGCGGTAACTGATACCGCAGATCGTGGAGAAGGCAAATTCACGTTTTACGGTGCTACAAACTCCTGTGACACGAGAAAGGATACCGCAGGTTATGGACGCAGCAGATTCGCCTTTCACGGTGCAAAGGACTCGTGGAAACCCGCCGAGAACTTGCATCTCATGGGAACGAATACCGTTAATTGCGGACGCGATAGATTCAAGTTTTATGGTGCAATAAACACGCGGGAATCCGCTACAAACTTGCCTGTCGTGTGAACCGATATCGCGCGCGCAGATCGCGGACGAAAACGCGCAAATCTACTACAAACTTATATGCCACGGCAACGGATACCGCAGATCGTGGACGCAATTGAACTCACATTTTACGATGCAACATACACATGAGAACAACTCGCGTGTTAGGAAGCCGATATCGCGCTCGCAGATCACGGAAAAAAACGCGGGAACCCGCTATGAACTCGCTTGTTACATGTACCAGTACCACAGATCGCACGGTTGATGCGATTCGCATCGAACATCGCGCGACGTCCGACGGGAATTGGGGGGTGGGCGATGTTTCGGAATTTTTATGTTACAGATGTTTAGCCAGAAAAACGAAATGGGCGATCTCTTTCGGGTGAGGGCGCCCTTACGGAATTTTACAGTACTGTATATTGCAAATGCCACGTGCTCTGCCATGTACCTTAAAATACCGCGTAAGCACCCACTTCGTTCAAGTGCCTACTATTGACATTTCCCAAACTTTGGAACTCTGCAAATTATATGTTAAGCGCCTGAATTGACTGGACAAGCGGCCATGTCTAGATTCACCCAGTTTTCAGTGAAAGTGGGGTGGGCGCTCCCCCGGTATTTTACTGTAAGTAGTCTGCAACCCGTTGGAAGTATTGTGCTCTTCTGTCTGTGGCATCCTTAGGGGGTAATAATTTAAAACTAGTGTACTCTCAGGCACAAGGGCTGACATTTGGCTCCACCCTTCTTGCCAGGGCTCGACTGGGGAGGACTCCAGCGCGAGTGGTTTGAAGTCCTCTGCTCGGCGCTCTTCGACCCGGAGAACCAGTTGTTCCATCGCTTCAAGAACGATAAGCAGGGACTGGTGAGATTCGGAACCCGCTCGGTTTTTCCAGTTCAACTTCTCGGTGTCGTCTTCCCAATCTTACACTCGGAAAAACAGCCCTTTTGGCATGTCCTTCACAAGGTTCGGTTGCATGCACATTAATTTGTTTTTCAGTTGGCACCTGCGCCGCTAGAGTTTCAGCGCACAAGTTGTACCTGCTATATAGTTTCGTAGAAAAATGAGAGCTCCAAAGTAGCTTGGCGACTACCTAAAAAGTCATCCTTGAACGAAATCTGCACCAATAACTAAGCCTAAGGCTACAACTCACCAGCCAAAAACCCAGCCGGAGGTCACATTTTAACCATACGGTGTAGCTGGCATGTCGCAGCTGACAATTTTCTAGAACCTTTCCTAATAGAATTCCAGAGAACATCTACTCTGTATCTTGGCTGTTTGGGCTGGTGAAGCCCATAGCTGCATCAAGTAGTCCGTGTCTTTTTTCTCATGATACTGCAACATAAGGTAATCAAACCTTTTCATTTTAAAGAAATCTTAGCTACCCACCTTATGATATTGTTGTGAATTTATTGAAGGAATTGCATGCTCGGATAGACTGTGCGCTCACTTGTTGTCAGTAGAAAGCGTCGATTGAAGTGCTTCTCTGCAAATTTGTGTTGTATTGAAGAACGTGGAACCTGAATGGTTGTCAGTGCACAAAGATCAAAGTATTCAGCTCATTTCAGTCATGGAAACTCATAACTGCTTAGTGTTATCCACACAATAGACTGTTCCCTGTACACTAAACCATTTACACACAGCTTTCCTAGTTTTTAATGGAGAGGAAATGATTGGGTATCCTAAGTCGCTGGGTTCCCAGGAACCCAGCGACTTAGAACTTTGAGAACTAATGCCTCTGGGGAAAAATTCTGTTCCCTAGGGGTTAGGATAATAAGGCAGTGAGGAATGGTATTCCCTAGGTGGAAACTTCTGTTCCCTAGGAGTTTGTTAGGGTAGCGAGGCATTGATGAACAACTATAACCCTAGAGGGAAAATTAGGCTCCCTGGGGTTTGTTTGATTAGCAAGCCATCCAGTCATTTGAAGATTCATAAATAGAGGTCTGGCTTCATTTCAGTTTAGGCTTGTGAAACTTTATCTCCCCTCTACTCTCAGCATCCCTTGGAGTCAGGGGTGTAAAGACAGGAGTAGAATGCGGCAAAATTTTGAGCAACAACATTGGTGGTCCCGAGAGAAAGAACGAGAAAGAGAGCAACTGAAAAGCGGAACAAAAAAAAGCAGGCGCTAGGTTAAGCGCGCTCGTCTTTGCCACGATGTGTAGAAGTTGTTTGAGTGCTTGTCAATTTAATTTATTACCGTGAAACGTTTATAGGCTAGGTTTCCAGATTAAGTAAAGCGACAAAAAGCGTAACCGCGAATTTCCCTGCTAAATTTAGCGGGAAGATTGACGTCACATGAATTGATGTCACGTGATCTTTAGTCGGTGACAGGTGAAGAACGAAGTGGGAGCTCCTCTCACCCCTTTCCACTTCAGCGAAGCGAACGGTGGAGAGGGGGTCACCTCCTTTCCAGCGTTCGCACTACTAAAGTGGAGAGAGGTGGGAGGAGCTTCCACTTCGTTCTTGACCTGTCACCGACTATACGCACAAATTCAGTTTTCCCGCTAAATCTAGCGGGAAAACTGACACGTGGCCAGCCGCGAATTTCCCTGCTAAATTTAGCGGGAAGATTGACGTCACATGAATTGATGTCACGTGATCTTTAGTCGGTGACAGGTGAAGAACGAAGTGGGAGCTCCTCTCACCCCTTTCCACTTCAGCGAAGCGAACGGTGGAGAGGAGGTCACCTCCTTTCCAGCGTTCGCACTACTAAAGTGGAAAGAGGTGGGAGGAGCTTCCACTTGGTTTTTGACCTGTCACCGACTATACGCACAAATTCAGTTTTCGCGCTAAATCTAGCGGGAAAACTGACACGTGGCCAGCCGCGAATTTCCCTGCTAAATTTAGCGGGAAGATTGACGTCACATGAATTGATGTCACGTGATCTTTAGTCGGTGACAGGTGAAGAACGAAGTGGGAGCTCCTCTCACCCCTTTCCACTTCAGCGAAGCGAACGGTGGAGAGGAGGTCACCTCCTTTCCAGCGTTTGCACTACTAAAGTGGAAAGAGGTGGGAGGAGCTTCCTCTTGGTTTTTGACCTGTCACCGACTATACGCACAAATTCAGTTTTCCCGCTAAATCTAGCGGGAAAACTGACACGTGGCCAGCCGCGAATTTCCCTGCTAAATTTAGCGGGAAGATTGACGTCACATGAATTGATGTCACGTGATCTTTAGTCGGTGACAGGTGAAGAACGAAGTGGGAGCTCCTCTCACCCCTTTCCACTTCAGTGAAGCGAACGGTGGAGAGGAGGTCACCTCCTTTCCAGCGTTCGCACTACTAAAGTGGAGAGAGGTGGGAGGAGCTTCCACTTCGTTCTTGACCTGTCACCGACTATACGCACAAATTCAGTTTTCCCGCTAAATCTAGCGGGAAAACTGACACGTGGCCAGCCGCGAATTTCCCTGCTAAATTTAGCGGGAAGATTGACGTCACATGAATTGATGTCACGTGATCTTTAGTCGGTGACAGGTGAAGAACGAAGTGGGAGCTCCTCTCACCCCTTTCCACTTCAGTGAAGCGAACGGTGGAGAGGAGGTCACCTCCTTTCCAGCGTTCGCACTACTAAAGTGGAAAGAGGTGGGAGGAGCTTCCACTTCGTTCTTGACCTGTCACCGACTATACGCACAAATTCAGTTTTCCCGCTAAATCTAGCGGGAAAACTGACACGTGGCCAGCCGCGAATTTCCCTGCTAAATTTAGCGGGAAGATTGACGTCACATGAATTGATGTCACGTGATCTTTAGTCGGTGACAGGTGAAGAACGAAGTGGGAGCTCCTCTCACCCCTTTCCACTTCAGTGAAGCGAACGGTGGAGAGGAGGTCACCTCCTTTTCAGCGTTTGCACTACTAAAGTGGAAAGAGGTGGGAGGAGCTTCCACTTGGTTTTGACCTGTCACCGACTATACGCACAAATTCAGTTTTCCGCGCTAAATCTAGCGGGAAAACTGACACGTGGCCAGCCGCGAATTTCCCTGCTAAATTTAGCGGGAAGATTGACGTCACATGAATTGATGTCACGTGATCTTTAGTCGGTGACAGGTGAAGAACGAAGTGGGAGCTCCTCTCACCCCTTTCCACTTTAGCGAAGCGAACGGTGGAGAGGAGGTCACCTCCTTTCCAGCGTTCGCACTACTAAAGTGGAAAGAGGTGGGAGGAGCTTCCACTTCGGTTCTTGACCTGTCACCGACTATACGCACAAATTCAGTTTTCCCGCTAAATCTAGCGGGAAAACTGACACGTGGCCAGCCGCGAATTTCCCTGCTAAATTTAGCGGGAAGATTGACGTCACATGAATTGATGTCACGTGATCTTTAGTCGGTGACAGGTGAAGAACGAAGTGGGAGCTCCTCTCACCCCTTTCCACTTCAGTGAAGCGAACGGTGGAGAGGAGGTCACCTCCTTTCCAGCGTTCGCACTACTAAAGTGGAGAGAGGTGGGAGGAGCTTCCACTTCGTTCTTGACCTGTCACCGACTATACGCACAAATTCAGTTTTCCCGCTAAATCTAGCGGGAAAACTGACACGTGGCCAGCCGCGAATTTCCCTGCTAAATTTAGCGGGAAGATTGACGTCACATGAATTGATGTCACGTGATCTTTAGTCGGTGACAGGTGAAGAACGAAGTGGGAGCTCCTCTCACCCCTTTCCACTTCAGTGAAGCGAACGGTGGAGAGGAGGTCACCTCCTTTCCAGCGTTCGCACTACTAAAGTGGAGAGAGGTGGGAGGAGCTTCCACTTCGTTCTTGACCTGTCACCGACTATACGCACAAATTCAGTTTTCCCGCTAAATCTAGCGGGAAAACTGACACGTGGCCAGCCGCGAATTTCCCTGCTAAATTTAGCAGGGAAAATGACGTCACGTGGCTTGATGTCACGTGAGCTACACACAAATCCAGTCTTCCCGCTAAATTTAGTGGGAACATTGACATGTAACAGGCCGCAGCCCGTCATTCCCCATACTCTGTGAACAGGCTGACCCGACGGGGGAAGTCAATGGGGAGGAGAGGAGTGGACAGACCTGGAGGCGGAGCTCGAGAAGAAATGCCTGAAGGTTACTAGCGCTAAACCAAGAACGTTTCACGTAGCAACACAGTTGCAGGGCAATTTGCGATACATTTCTTTTATACAATGCTCGAACGAAGTGGGTGTGTCCGCGGTATATTACGATAGGCCTTACAGGTGATGGTTTCCTGCTTCTTTCTGTATATTAAGGCGTCGCAATGGGACCACTGACGTCTGCGTCAATGCCTTGCCTTTCCAAAGCGACCAGAGAGCATGGGACCTTTTCCTCTAGTTTGGGGTTGGCAATCCGCGAGGCAGTTTCATGCAGCCCCCCCTGCCGCTTTTTCTCACAGACTCAAGGGCCACAGCAGTTCTGGCCTCAAATGGGTTCAGAGAGGAACAAGGAGTGCTTCCAATTGGCATTGTCTGGCATCCCCATATTTGGGCAGAGAACGTCTTCACTTTCTTTTTGCTTTTTGCATTGCTTGCCCTCCCTTCGCAACTTGCCGTCCGGCCCCCTCCGTGTCGGCTTCGTGACGACTCGGCCTCCCGCTGCGAAAGGTTGCCGACCCTTGCTCTACACCGTTATACTAACTCCATGCGTGGAGGTTCCCGTTAAGTTCCGATCCCGCCCCCACCACGCAGGTGCACCCAAATCCCCGGCGCCCATCGCACCTCAAGCTGAAGCACTACGAGTATGCGGGGCGCATCGTGGGCAAGTGCCTGTACGAGTCGTCCTTGGGCAGCGGCTACCGGCAGCTAGTCAAGGCTCGCTTCTCGAGGTCCTTCCTCGCCCAGCTCATTGGACTCAGGGTGCACTTCAAGGTGGGCTTCCCCTCGCTTCAGTCACGCAGTTTTCCTAGATTTCATTCTGAATCTATTGCAAACTGTAAATTAAAGTGTGGCTTGCGGATTTGCATTAGAGTGTGACTGATTGCGTTGCAGCCGCTTGTAACCGATTATGAAAAGAGAACAGACTGGCGCCATCCATCTGGTGACCGTGGAACAGTTCCGACCTACGTATATTTTACAGACCATTCATTCCCTGTGGGCTTGAAATAATCCTGACAATGTTATAAGCGACCATTGCTCATGAATAGTGTGCAGATTTGGTCTCGCAAATGCTGCAAAGCCTTCGGTCTAGTTATGTGCAGGCCATAAGCGTTTTCAGGACTACTTGATAGATGGCGCCAGCGTGCCAGTGTGTTTTGTCGTCTTGGGAATTTTGCGCAGTCGATCACAATCAAACGCAGATGTTTGAACCAGCCTTGAGGCTCTGGTCGAATAATTGACTGACGAGCTTCTCTTTGTATCTAGTACTTTGAGCAGGACGACCCAGACCTGTACGTCTCCAAGATCAAGTACATCCTCGAGAACGACATGGACGACATGGAGCTCTACTTCTGCGAGGAGGAGTACACCAGCACCGGTCAACTTCTCAAGGTAAGCCAGTCCATTGCCAACCTCCTGCCGACATTACACCAATAATTTGCCAGCAACTGGTAATCACGCTTCTCATTGTTGCGATTTGCCCGGACTGCCTGCTCATAAAACAGACACGTAACAAGAATTGGTTGAGTATTCTGGGAAGCTGACAACGGTCTGTAAACATCCTGCCGACATTATACCGGTTTGTTGCCAGCAAACTTGCTGTCATGCTTCCTTAATGTTGTGATTTGTCATATCTGTGCCTTCTCATAACACGGGCACATAATCAAAATTGAGCAAGTGTATTTCAAGGCATTGCCAAGGGCCTGCCAACTTCCCGCCGACCTTATACCGACATATTGCCAGCAATCAGCAGTCATGCTTCCTTATTGTTGCGATTTTCCAGGACCGTGCCTGCTCATAGAACTGGAGTATGATCAGTATTCAGTGAGTGTATTCTAGGGCACGGTCAACAGCCTGCCAATGTCATGCCGACATTATACTGACATGTTGTCAGCAAGCTGGCAGTCACGCTTCCTTAGTGTTCAGATTTGTGAGGACTGTGTCTGCTCATGGAACGGACACATCATCAGAATTCAGTGAGTGTAATTCGGGGCATTGCCAACAGCCTGCCTGCGTCCGGCTGACATTATAGCAATATGTTGCTAGGGAATTGGAAATCATGCTTCCTTAGCGTTGGGATTTGTCTTCACTGTACTCATTCAGTTAACAAACACATACATAATTAAAATCGAATTAGCGTATTTCGAGATGTTGCCAACAGCTTACTGATAAACAGCCGACATAAAGCCAGCTTGCTGCTATCAAATTCATTATGAAGGCATCTTGCAATTTGACAGACGACGGAGCTGGTACCTGGGGGCTCTCGGATCCGTGTTGACAACCGCAACAAGCTACTGTATCTGGACGCACTGGCCCAATTCCGGCTGGCAACCTGCGTGCGCGACGAGGTGGAGCACTTCCTCAAGGGGCTCAACGAACTCATCCCCGACAACCTCCTCTGCATTTTTGATGAGAACGAGCTTGAGGTAAGACGCAGTGATGTTATTGTTACAGTCTACGGTCATATCATACCACTAAACAAAATTGATTGGGACTAGCATTTTTTTTAAACAAATTTGAAAATGGTTTTAATGAAACCTGTTGTTGTTTTGCCTTGTATTAATATGTATTTGTGGTGTTTGACTGATGTCCCTTTCTGGTCTGACAATCCTGTCAGACTGGCAACATTGGGCCGACACCTAGGATGAAGAGAACATTCTGGAATGTCGTCGTGTGGCTAGGTTGTAATGTAGACGAGCACGTTACTCATCGTTAATTTTCTGTCATTAATAAAGTGTTGCCCCTACCAATGGGCCTAACTTAGCCAGGAACACAACAGTATTCATAGAGATTTAATAATTGAGGCACAAAATTTTTTAACATGTAACCCTAGAGGGATGGGACAGATGCCTACACACCTGATTAACTTCAGTAAATTGTTTTCTTTGCATATCATATCTCGTGTCCTCTCACTTATCAATAAGTGCCAATAAGGATTGTGGACACATAACAAAACCACTTTTTGTTTACCCGTCTCATTGGCATTATAAATAGCAAATTGCAAGTTACCGTAGAATACCGAGCATCCGCCCATTCCACATTAAGCGCCCATCCCCCATTTTTTCGCGATTATCTCTAAATTTTGAGTGGGCACTTGCCCGGTATTTTACGGTAGTACTTTTTCAAAGTGATTATACTGAACAGAAACAAGTTTCTAAGCATGCTGTCTATAGAATGCAATTGGAGACCATGAGTAAAGTGTTTTCAGGTGGTAGGTTGGCGTGCAACGTATGTTGGTAATTTAAGCTCAGACATATCTCCATCTTCAATGTCTAGAGAGTCGTGGAAGTCTTGTGTCTCCCTGCATTCAAATGTTCGACCTCTGTGTTGCCCACACATCCAAGAATGGGAATCGAACCGACTGGAACATTTTGGCATAGCTTTTCTACTGCTTGCGGAATTTGGGTGAAGTACGGATTTAGTTTTATGAAATAAAACTACACCCACAAGGTGGGGGGGTTGAAAGGGTTGAATTTCATCTTTTCATAGACGCTTGCTAGCAGCCATGCTTCAAAAGCAAGTCTGGCCATCGTAGATAGAAAACACTTTGTTTGGGAGCCAGTCTGGCAACTATAGGTATGCCTCACCAAGGCTCGACTGTCAGACGATCACGCACGCCAGCAGCAAGATGGCGGCACCCAGTTTGTTTCCCAGTCTTTATAACCTGGGAAACAAACTGTCAACTTCACTTCACAGCCTTGCGGAGATGTTTGTGTTAACGTTGGAATCCTTCTGTCCTCCACGCAGCTCCTGATGTGTGGCACTGGCCAGTACAGCATAGCTGACTTCAAGGCCAACCACACGGTCAGCGGCTTCTCTTTCGAGTTTAGAAAGGTAAGACCACGTTTGGTCCAGGTCACGTCTTGGAGGAACTCTCGTTGAAAGCCACGTGTTTGATTCCTTTCGTTGTCGATTCGTAGCACCCAAACGTAACTAAAGGCAGCCGTAGGAACGTGTATTGGGCACGTCTGCCAGCAGTGTTGGTCGAATGATCGTCTAGCAACATTTGGTCATTAAGCCAAATGAGATGTTACCATCATCGTAGCATTGTCTAGTTTTCCAGACCTTGAAAGCCCTGGAATATCTAGCGGTGCTTGAAAAGCCTTAAATTTCCCGATGATGGTCAATTCATTTTTTTTTTTTTTGCAATAAGATATTTTTAACGTAATAGGATATATAATTATTTTTTGAATGTTTTTTTCAACATAAATTTCATAATTTCAACGAGGAAGTTTTTTTATATGGTATATTTAGACACATTTAGCGGATGACCATCAAGCACCTGGCCACAATGGTAGCAGCCCCGGTGGTTCTGGATCCGGTCTCACCCGTCCACCATCTTGGGATCTTGCTCCTTGTTCGACTTGTTCCCTCGTGTACTGATTGCTAGCTGCTCCTGGTTTGCTTGTTCCGCGTCTGTTTCATGCTAGACATGGTCGACGTAGTTTAAGCTGTGCGCGATGCCCGGGAAGTGTGACTGCAGACACTGAGAAAGCAGAGGCAACAGGTGACATCACCTAAATTGTCAAGTAGAACAGCCTAAGAAAAATGGCAAAAACGAAGATGCAAGAACTTCTAAACATCAACAATCAAGGAAAAGCTGCAGTACCTCTACTGAACCCTTTACTAGCGCATCTTTGACAAATGCACATTTTTCTAGGTATTGTGCAATAAAGAAGTTTCGCACTGCATTTAAAAAGCGCGTTATATTATAAATTTCCTAGAGAGAGTATTGGAAGGGGTCCTTGAAAATGTCTTTACAGGCCCTTAAAAGGCCTTGAAAACCCTCGAATCTTTTTCTTTTAAGCCTGTACAAACCCTGTACTATATGCAGACTGGAAGCGTTTCAGTCGAACACAATCAGACGCAAATATGTGAACCAGCCATCGGTGTTTTTGACCCACATCTGTCTCGCCCCCCGCGCGTCCGGGCGCAGGTGTTGGATTGGTTCTGGACGGCGGTGTCCAACTTCACGGAGGAGGAGATGGCCCGGCTGCTCCAGTTCACCACGGGCTGCTCGCAGCTGCCGCCAGGGGGCTTTGCGGAGCTCAACCCCCGCTTCCACATCACCTCGGCACCCACCTTCGGAAACCTGCCCACTGCTCACACATGGTGAGGTGCACTACGGTCACCTCGAATTGAGTCACTCAATGAGCTATGCTCAAGGTCTGTTCACACACGCAGTGCAGTGTCAGAGGCTGGTTCACACATTCGCATTTCAGCATGCTCAAGTACATTGCGTTCCCTCGTAACCACTGAGTGCCACTGGCACACTGGTGTCATCCCTCGACTAGCTCTGGAACACCTCCGACCTGGTTATATATTTCTATAATTTTTTACGTGCTATCATTCTTTCACCCTATGCTTGAAATATTTCTGACAGTTGGTGCAGGGGTGATCACTTCTCAAATTCTCATAGATTGCACGTAGGTTGGATCTCACAAATACTGCAAAACATTAGGTTGTGGGGATTTTGGACAGGACTTCGGCGACGATGCGGACGGCGCGCGAGAAACGAGCGCGGGGCCAAAGCACGGGGCGCGAGGCGCGTGACGGGAACAGGACAGTGCAGCCATGGCGGCGCAAGCCACCGAACACCGGGCTCGAAGAATAAAGATGTCTCCATCATGACTTGGCCCCTTTCTCCGGACAAGCGGTGAGCGAGAATACCACAAATGGCGCACCAGCGTGGGGCTTGCCGCTTGTCCGGGGCTGAGTCGAGCAGCGTCACGATAAGATGTGCCCATGCACATCGTCGATGGCAGGGGAACGCGCAAGCTCACCAAGAACCAGGTGATCAAGGAAACCCTTCAAGGCACGAACTTCTGCAACCTGCTCCTGCATATCCTGTGATTTTCGTCGAGAGACGTCAAAACTCGTGACATGTAACGGAGACCACGTCCACCACGCGGGTCCAGACCCCATTGGAGAACCAGACTGCCATCCTGCTTTCAACCCGCTCAAGGGCAACACCGAGAAGATCGAAGGCGCCGAAAAGTGACAGGGCTAAAAACCAGGAGGACAACATAATGTGCTGCGTCAGCCTGTTGGCTCTAACATTCGCTGTGCCGTGGTGCCGCCTTGCTCCTGCCTGCAGTCCAGTTTGCAGCGCACCGGCCAAGGACTTCGTCACTTTGGATAGCCTAGAATGAAAGGCTTATCATCGGTGTTTATTTTATTTTAACGACAATGTGCCTGCTCTTATGTTCGTTTTCCCTCTCGCCACCCGAGCTAGTCGATGGCGCAAGCTGGAAGACTTTCAAAGTTAAGCGGCGCTAGTGATGATGCTCGGTTGGGGTTAGGGGGACCGATCAGAAAACAGGCAAATTGTTTGTTATTTTCACTTTTTCCCTTAATTTTATATCAGTGTTTATTTGAAAGCGAGAGTGACTGCTTTGATGTACGTTCTCTCTCTTCACCCGAGCTAGTCGGGGTGTAAGCTGGAAGACTTTTTTAGTTAAGCGGCGCTACTGACGATGCTCGGTTGAGGGGAGAGACCGATGGGAAAGCAGACATATACTTTGTTATTCCCACTTTTTCTTAATTTAAAGATGTGGACCCAGTTATTGGCTACATGAAGTTATTTGTGAGGTGTTCTGCCCGCGAAGTAGGGTTGGTGCAAACGTCTGGAGTAATGAACTGCCTGCTGATTTTGTGGTACATGAGCAATCCAGAAGGGGGGGAAGATGTGGGGATTTTGGACAGGACTTCGGCGACGATGCGAACGGCGCGCGAGAAACGAGCGCGGGGCCAAAGCACGGGGCGCGAGGCGCGTGACGGGGACAGGACAGTGCAGCCATGGCGGCGCAAGCCACCGAACACCGGGCTCGAAGAATAAAGATGTCTCCATCATGACTTGGCCCCTTTCTCCGGACAAGCGGTGAGCGAGAATACCACAAGGTCTACTTCAAAAGTGACCCAGAACTATCCAACAGATGGCACCAGTGTGCCAGTATGTCAAGTGGTTACAGGGGAACAAAAGCACTTGAGCCCAGTCAAACGCAGACATGTGAGCCAGCTTTAAGGCTGTGACACAAAAAGTTTTGCTCTTTCAATAAATACAGCTTAGAATTATTCCTCAACATTTATGACCTATATATAAGGTGCACATTGCTTTTTTTTCCCCACGCAACGGCAGTCGCAAAAGAAATTTGGAGAAAAACACACACCGTTCACTCCCTCAACTTGCAGCCAGAAAAAGCGGCCACGTGATCTGGAGCCGATTATGTGCTGCCAATGTTTTTAACATAGCCACGTGCCGAGGTTGGCAGAGCAGAGGGCACGTGTCGAGTTCCACGCATTGCTAAGGTTAGCAGTGATGTGATTGTTGCGCCAATTGCGCCAAACTGCGCCAAGTGGCTAACCCTGCTACATCCTGCTACATTTTGCTAAAATATGGGTAATCTGCGCCAAGCCTGCGCCAAAATATCAATTCCAAATACTAATTTCGGTCGCCTTTCAAAACCGAAACTTTAACTAAGTACCGTAACTGAGCACGCCTGTGTTACGTGGTGCAAGCGGCCGCTCGGCACAAAATACCCTGCATGAATCCTTTGCCCGGTTTTGCATGGTTTTCCCCCTGTCTCGTGTTTCGCGCTCTCGTCGTCTCGTAAGTCTCGTCTCGCATCGTTTTTTCTTTTTTTCAAATATTTTTAACGATAGACGCGGGTGCGTGCGGATGCTCCGACGCTAGCGTGCCAGGTACCAGCCATGCCGTCATGCTGTGAAACTGAACCACGTTTTTGCATGACGGGAGGTATTTTGTGAGCTAAAGCTATCGCTCCTCAAAGCAATGGCCGTGGGATAACTATATTTGGTCCCTGCTTTCCAGTCACCGTGGTCGCGCGACGTCGGGTGGTGCCGTCCCCACGTCGCTGCAGATATGGCGCTTTCTAAAATGAAACTAAGTACCGCCGCATGTTCGTCAACATTCCTGTTCTTGTTTAAATCATACGTTACAACAAAAATCTCTCTTTAACTCGAAGACTGCTGTGTCGAATTATTGATTACCTACGTTTCTCTCGGTGGACTTTCTTTCGAGAGGGACCCCGGTACGTGAAAAATCTGCCGCGAAAGAAAGTTTGTGAAGAAAAGCGAGCTAAAGCAAAGAAGGCAATGTTCGCACGCTGAACCCGCACAGCGCACTTGTTTGTGTCGAGTTCAGTGGTTGCATAAAGTGCTCAACAAACTTTTGTGACCCTGGCGCGCGATGTCTTGCATTCATTCACTCAGTTTCTTTTATTATTTTTTTGTGTGTCTAGTTTGTATTTTGTTCGTTGGCTTAACAATAACAAGCACGCGGTACCTTGTTCGCCGGCCTGGCAGGCACACGCCGCTGGACTGTTAATTCTTTGTTGTGCTCGACAGTTACATTTTGCATACAATTTTGGGAATCAGTTGGCGATGGAGCGGAGTGGCATGGTTTCGGTGTCGTTCGAACAGTGGTTGTCTCCGCTCACGCGACTAAGCACGCGCAACTGCAAGCCTGCCGAAGCTGCCCTCACATGCATGCGAACATGATTGCACGATAGAGGCACCAGCCGGGATGCTTGCAACCCATTGTTTTACGCACGACCGGCTTTATAGGGGCGACCTGCTCACTCCGCGTGTCCCTTTGGGAGCGTGCGGGCCAAGAAATATCACGTGAACGGCTTGGAGGGACCTAGTGTTCCGTTTGGCGCCGCCCTATAGTTCAACACCAAAAGCGCGGTGGCCGCTATGGAAGGCAATGGGACCGTGTTGAGACAAGGTTGGTTTCAAATAATTTTTGTCGCATTTAATAGGCAGGCGCCAATGCTAGCATATAGTGTGTTTAGAATAGGGTAAAATGAGTCACTATATCATAGTTTTCTCGAGCAGAATAGTTACTATTGTGAGCTAAGCATCTATAGTGTGCATGTACGGGTGTACAGGATGGTGCATCCAATCCGCTTGCTGGAGCCCACTCCCGTGATCGGAATAAAATATCGAGTTAGATGCTCCGCAGGTGGGCCGTGGCGCTCTTGGTGAATGTTCGAAGTGAGACACTGTCGATTGGTGGTGAACTGGTGACTGGCGGGGGGACCTCCGAAGTTGCACTGCACGGGGTGCGAAGGAGTTCTAGTGACGAAGCGTACGGGTTAAAAGGACATGCAGTCCACCAGTCCGAGTACGCACCAGGGAGGAGGCAAAAAGAAGCGAGGAGTCCGGTAGCAGAAAAGTGGCTAGGAGCCGCGTGGTCGCTATTAAGGCGGGTCCCTGCCGACTGGACGGAGGAGGGGCAGTGCTCGATAGGATGGTGTTCGGGGGCCAAGTTGGAGCCATAATAAGGTAGGAAGCGCGACGTTGCACCGACTCAAGGGAGGCAACAAGTTGTCTGGTTGCCGAATCCCACACCGAGCAGCAAAACTCCAGGATGGGCAACAGCAGTGCTGTGAACAGCAATCTGGGCACATCGCGACTGGCTTGGACCGAATGACGAAGCCAAGGAGTCACGTTTCCGCGGACACGACGTTTTGGACGTAGCGATGGAAATCTAAATGCTGGTCGATGATGACACCTATTAGGTGAATATGCGCTGTACTTGGGATCTCCACTCGGTTCAGGAAAAGTGTTGGAGGGGTCGAAGGTTGGCGCGAGGCAGTGATGCGCATGGTAGCGCATTTGGTTTACGTTTAGGGGAAGTTTGTTATCTTTTGACCAGAGAAGAATGCGATCTAGATCAGCTTGTAGCTTTTTACCGAACGTACAATCGCAATAACGACGAGAAAAGTCAATACAGCCGATTATCGTCAAAACGTCGTCGGTCGGGGAGCGGACACACATAGATACACACGCGAAAGCGGCTGCTAGCGTGGTAAGCTACGGCGCCAGTAAACGCGGTGGCGATTCAGCGAACTAGAGAAAGTACTAAATAAGCAAAAGCAAATGCGGCGCGCTCGCGCTGCCTCGGGTGACCTGGTTGCCCCTATTAGCGATGTGCGCGGCCAAAAGCGTCGCGGAGGTCAGGTTTCCACTAGAGTTGTTTCCACGATTGGCCAAACCATGGGCATATGAGCACTGTCAGATTGTCAACTTTGACGGTGTTAGTTTCGGATTGCGATGGCTCCTAGCTTCTACTGTGCTTTTTAAACACACCATCGAACTCGTCGTCGCACCCGATGGTAAGTAGCCAGAACAACAACTGGTGACGTCACGGCGAGGCAAATCCCAGTCGTGACGTCACGGAGGGAAACCATAAGAGGGCGCCACCAAAACATCTCGGCGCTAACAAAGCCGGTCGTGGTTTTACGTTTGCTTACTTTAAAACGAAAATCTGGCACGTCGGGAACCAGTGAAACGGTGGCAAGCGGTTTTTCGGAATTGCTCGGCAACGCCTACAGCACTGCACAGTTGTGGGATGTCTCAGCAGTAAAAACACAAGCAGCGAGTTCCGTCACAACACATCACGTCAGAACACAACAGAAAGTGTCCTTTTCTACAGCACGAATAGATTTATTTTTCTAAGAAAATCTGCTCCAAAAGCCACTTTTGCTGCTCCGAAACATTGTCTTGCCTCTGAAAGCCATTTTTGCTGCTCCAAAACACTGTCTTGGTTGCTCCAAAGACCACATTTGTTGCTCCAAAACACTTTTTTGGCTGCTCCAAAAGGTGCTCCAAAATGGCTTTCGCCAATCACATCACTGGGTTAGGCTATTCCCGTCATCTCAGCGATTGGGCACGAGCCGCTACCCGAATGCATGTCGAGGCATCGATTGTCACGAGACAAAATCGAATGCCTATGCAGTGTTCGTGTCTACTGTGTGAGCTGCATTTAAATATCGCCAAGCGGGGATCGCAAAGCTTGATGGCGCACTTCCAGGAATTGCATTGATGGCGTCGTCCCCGCAGCTTCGTCATCAAGTTTCGCGAAGGAGACTGAAAGAAAAGGTCCGCATTTATCCTCAGAATTCCACCACGACGAAGACGCTTCTTGGTCGGTGGCGTTGCATTCGAGTATTCTTGGGCCCCACTAGTACCAGTAAGCTGGTGTAAAGTGAGACACATTGCTATCCAACATCACTGCACGGCCCCTTTAAATAAGCTACGCTTAGAACAGGAATTCTCAAATTTCTTGACCTCGTGGAACGCCATTCTCTTTATTGATAGCCGAGGAACCACTCCCGGCATTGCCAGCACGGATGCAGTAAAGCCAGAAGCCAACAGACATTGTAAACAATAATGCACCAGTGTTTGGAACTTGGGTATGCATATTACTGCAGTGGTTTTCAAATGGGGGTCCGCGGACCCCTTGGGGTCCCCGAAGGCCTTCTTGGGGTTCCCAGAGCCCTCAACCCAAGCAAATAAATTTTTTTTATGCTGGTTGTTTTTGCAAAGTAAAATAAACCATGTGCACCACGTGAGCAGGGTTATCATTCGTTTCAGAGCATCAAACTTCGTTTGTACGCACTTCGTTTTCTTCATTTGCTACTTTTTTGTCATTGTAACCGTTCAATACCCTCCTCCCCCCATTGGATAGGGTTCCCCATCACTTCGTCCGATCCTGAAGGGGTCCCCAAAACATCAGTGGCTGAGAAGCACTGCATTACTGGATGGATTAGATCTTCTAGATGATGCCTAAACTGGAAGAACACTTTACCTAGGGGCAGGGATGGCTGAGGAAATTTCGGAGCTCGGGGAACTTGACAACCGAGTTTGGGAACCCTATAGTATCGGCCCTCCATTCCCGACTTTCTAGTGCTTAGTGCAGGGCGGGTGCAACTGTCCAGTTCCTCCTATATAAGTTACATTACGCCTGCCGGCTTCTCTCCACGAGATGTCCCGGACAGATGCTCCACCTCACAACATGCATGGACGGGAAGGTAGCAACGACAGGCGACCGTTTGTTTTTATTTTTTTCGAGCATGTAGTGTTTACATTTTTATTGAAGATATATCATATATATGCTTTTTAACAACAGGTGGAACGCTCCTTTGGAGGCGGCCACCTTGATTGAAAAGGGTTTCTGCAAGACGAAACGCCGAAACTATTGAAACCAAAGCGAGCATGGGTAGGCGACGCTCGTGCAGCACAAACGCGGAGAACGCCTGGTCGTCTGCTTCGGCGGCAGTTTGGAGCTTTGGCGGTTGCTGTGAATCGCGCGCGCAGAATTAGTTGGTGCCGACTCGTTCGCGAGTGAACGATAGAAAAAATAAGACATTATATTCCGCCGAAAACCGCGTGTCCCGAGCTTTAGACTGTCGGTCGAGGCTGTTTAAATGCCTTGCTGTCGGTGCTGTCCGGGCAACTTCAGAGTCTCCTGCGGAGGAGACGGCTAGCTTCACTACACTGCAGATTTGGTGAATGCCTAGCTGGCTCCATTGCACGAAAGCCGCACATACTATTCACCCTCTTTCTCCAAGTTGCCACTGCTCGGAGCCGACGGGCATTGTGCAGCTATATAGTAGGAGGACCCCGAGCTGACGAACGTTACAATTTGAAGATGCGGCTTTCTGAGCTTAAGATATGGGTTCGGGAAGCTCAAGCGACATTGTTTTGCCATCGCGGAATACTTTAACTTTTCTTGAAGACGGAAAGGCATTTCCCGAGATTTCAGATAAAAGCCTCAGGTAATCTGCAACGATTGTCGTTACTGTGGAGCGTAGCTTATCTAATGGCTCTAGCTACCGAAAAGCACCGATCCTGGGCTTTTAGGTTTTCCCAGATGTCGATAAAACCGGCTCGGGTGCTACTTTTCGGGGTTTGTCGGTGTTGTTTCGAACACACAGAACCCTAATGCAAACTTCTTTGACCCCACTCCCGAAAGCCGGTGTCGCGCGCATCCTCTTCCGCCGGAAAAACTAAGCCGCTCTTCCGTCTTGTTTCCTTCCAGCTTCAACCAACTCTGCCTTCCGGACTACGACTCCTACGAGCAGTTCGAGCGAGCTCTCCGGATCTCCGTCAACGAAGGGACAGAGGGCTTCGGCATGATCTGATTGGATGCTCCTGCCGCTTCCGAATCTCCATCTCTGCAGCCGCTCTCCGCCTTCTTCCTCGTCATTCCTCATTCCGTAGCCCCTAACGGGACTTTTCTGGAGTTGCGACCACTCGTGGTCGCGCAACGTCGGCGTCGCGTTTCCTTTTTTAAAGGTGTTCCGAGAAAACGCGCTGGGGTTTGCGCCGCGTATAGCTACGCCTGTCGTTGAACAACTTAAATTTTTTAGGTAGCTTTGTGGCCGTGAGTCACTTCGGACTCTTAGGAGGATTGCGTCTGCGGCAGCATGCTCCCGCCGTTCGTGACAAAGCAAAACTTCTGTTGCTAAAGAGTGCCTTGGGGCCGTCTGTTGGATTCCGCTTCGTGCCGGGCGCAAGAAAGCGACCTCTGTGAGTGTCGCACACTTCAAAGACGTTCTAGGCCGCATTTTTTGTTCGTTTGTTGGTTTTAGACGTGTCGCGAGACTCTGGAAGACCTGACGGAGCCCGGTTTTCGGCGGCGGCTTCTTTTCGTGTGGGATTAGCTTAATTGAGCGTGCGACAGCAGCCCACACTTCCAGCTATCGTCCGACGTTTCCGAGTTGCCGTCTTGCGGCAAGGAAAGAGAGGTGCTAACCCACGCAACGTTTTCGTCAGCCTTGCCTTGACATCAGCGCATTCTTTAAGTTCCTAGTTAGTGAAACTAAAGTGAGAGTAGGTGGTACTTAATTAAACCCTTTGGCGTCAGCCAGGGGGACGCTCGTCGACTTCCTCAAAGTGTGGAAGAGGAATGTGCACCGCGTTTTTGTGGAAAGCTTGCGGGAACATGCTGCTGCCAGTTTTATGAGTTAAGCCTTAGCGTAAGCAGCAGGTCAAAGTTAGACCCCGAATACTAGCCTGGTACACTAGAGTAGCCTCTCTTTCTACTTCTTGCGACCAAGCCAAAACATTTAAACCCCATCTTGTGCCAGACGACGAATCAGCCATTTCATTGTCATCCTGTTATCGTCGAAGCGGCGTTATTGGGTCGTCATAGGACGTAGCTTCTGGACGTGCTTCGTCTCATTCGTCGGTGCAAACCTTTTTCACTTTGCGAGCACTTTTTGCAGGGAACTGGCGTGCTGTGTTCTGTTTTTGTCTTATCGAACTTTAGGCATAGTTGTTTTAGGGGACCATCATTGCTCATTCTGTGCCGTTTCTTTCTTCTTATATTTTTTTTTATATGTATATAGGGGAGTAGCATTCTTTTTGATGCTAGGCAAAACTATGCTGTCTAGTCAAGTTTGCATCAAACTTGTCGCACGCGCAAATGTCTTCTGTGTGAGAGGTTTGCATTGCCCGTCTGTTTCTCCCTTTTAGACGGGACATACCAAATACAGTTTCAAGCGAATGCCCCGCGAGGCGACACTCACCTTTTTTGCCACGTGGTCTTCGAAGAGCGCGCATGCAAAACTGAGCGACGTAATAAACGTGGAAGTCTTTAACTTAAAACCCTGTGTACCTTGCAGCGAGTGTTGCATCAGATTTTTTTTTTGTTTCCGTTTCACATTTGTTGCATGATCAAGGGGCATCAATGTTTTTTTGGACAGTGCCTTCACTGGACGGCATTTCCGACTGCACTGCTCACTGCGCACGCTCGGAGCGAGCTCGCACCTACAGACTGCCAAGACCGGCAAACAGCGTGGAACGCTTGTTGCAAAAGCGCCGTGGAAGCCTGCCATCAGATGGCACTCGGCAGCCACGAACTCGACTATGGCGGCCAGTGAATAGCCCCTAGTCACGCACTCTTTGCCCGCTCAGTTCTGGTTTGAAGCGATGCACAAGGATGACCTCGCTCGCCCCATGGCACCCCCGCAACAAATTTTTCAAAGGTCGCCCTCTCCAAATACATGGTACCGTCGAAAATGAAAATTTAGATGGTTAGTTTAGAACTGTTTTGTCAATAGGTCAACTAAATGAACCTCTTTCAGCTTTTTTCTAGTGGTTGCCACAAAATCACCAACTTGGGCCCAGGACTAATAAAAACTTGATGCTTCCTTTTTCTTTTAATTTCAAAACTGAGTAAAAAAATAAAACAAAAACTATGTATTACGTTATGATTTAATGTTGAGCCAATCAAGCGGTGCCAAAAGTGTGTCATCACGGCACTCGTCGTCTTTGTGCGTTTGTCGTCCCCGGCTAAACAGATCGCAAACAGTGAATGCCCCACGATACTGGGCTTTTTTCTGTGCACGATTGGTTTAGCCAGCCAGTGCAAACAATACAGACGCCGTAATGACCCAGCGTCTGCTGCGGTTAGGCTTAATGTGAAACGGAGTATAGTAAGGCCATGGTTATGTAGAGAATGGAGATAAATGTAGGTGAATTATGTTATCTTATAAGGACGTGTATGTTTCAAATGCCAAAAAGCATCGCTTCGTCCTCCAACAACTAAATCTTGTGAGAACTACTTTGCGCGGTGGATGAACAATGAGCAAAACTTCCTTTTTTTCTTTAGGTGAAAACGGGTATAGAGGGAAAGTGCAGCGGAAGCAAACAGTTGGGAATTTTCCTACGAGCTTCACGAAGACCGCACCCTTGATAAGCTCGGAACAATGTCAGAATCACTGGTTGGCTTCTCGTTGATCTCCTTTACACCTCGGTTGTATCTGTCTTGGCCCAACAAAACTGGACGGTATATTTTTCTTAAACTTCTGCAGCATTGACACAAAGTTCGGAATTTGAGGAGAAACAGAACGACCAAGGAAGGCTGGCTGTGCAGCATCCTTTCAGGTTTGTACAGCTGCAACGGAAAAAGAGTAGCACAAGTGACCGAGGCTCGGAGCGGCGAAATCGCGACACGCGGCGCTATTGTTCCCAAGGGTGCCAATAGCGAGAATGACAGTCACGTTCCATGTCTCAACGCGGGGGTGGACGGCAGAAAGCAGCCCACCCTAAAGCCCGCATTTCGACGGCTATCTGATCCTTTAATTTTCTGCCGGCCACCCCCGCGTTCAGATATGCAACGTGATTGGCACTCTCGCTATCGGCGCGCTCGGGAACAATAGCGCCGCGTGTCGCGATTTTGCCTCTCCGGGCCTCGATCACTTGTGCTACTCTTTTTCCGTTGCAGCTGTACCTCTTAAAAATCTGCACTTTGTGTAATGTTATTCTGAACAATGCAGACACCGTTCAATTTGAACACCTACAAAAATGCTGTGCCTTCCACTATGTAGTTCCACAACTACATATTTCAAGGTATTGGATAGGTGTGTGCAGCTCGGCTAACACGCAATGCAAATCATCACACCTGGAATCCAGTTTCTCGGGATAAATGTTTTCAGGCAAAGTCATTTTTGCGACTCTTTTCAGCTTTATAACGGGCTTCCTATTCATGCATTGCATCTCCAAGACTTCTAAAAAGCAAAGTGTTATATTTTGATGACGGTAGAAGCCCAACAAATCGCCTCGCCTTTACCTGCTGTACAGAAATGGAGCATGCAGATTGATCATGCTTGAACAAACAGAGTCTCTTCAATTCAAAAAACCTTTATTTGCCTTGCATAAGTATGCTTCCAAGATACAATCGCAGGAACAATCGAAAACGTTTCATTATTCAATCACTTCAAGGCACAACAGAAGCATGTCGTCTGCTACAAAGCCCTGTTCGCGCAGGGTGTCGGCGGTGAAGGAGAAATCCTTCACGTAGTGGCTGGTTACATAGAGCTCGCCAGACTTCAGGGGACGGTTCTTGTTCAGACTAGGCTGAGTTGGGTGTACCAGAACAAGAGTCATGTCTATTGGCAGCATGACCGTCTGAGCTTCGGCGACAAACGTGAGCTTGAAGGCGATGCACTTCCCCTTGCTCTGGTCGAGGTAGATGGCTTGAGAAAGCTCGACTCGATAACCCTTAACCATTATGTTCCCCTGGGAACACCTCACGGGATAAAAGTTCCACGCGTCATTGGGACCAGCCGGCGCTCCCGCCAGTTTGGCGGAGAAGTTTCTACATGCAAACACGTGCTGGTTCGTGCCGAGGTGGCTGGGGCGAAAGCAGGTAGCCAGCCAGTTGTTCGGAATATATTCGCAGACTGCCCGGACGTTGTTCACTGCCTCAGTGCATTTTTCGACCGTCCCGACGAGATTGGACGTCTTGGTAGTCGACTCGTCAGTCGCTCTAACACAGTGCTGCACCGACTCGGCAAGATTCCTCGCCAGATCTACCAGATCGTTCACAGACAGGGAGCACTTCCGCATGTGTTCGACGAGGATGTTCACCTTGTCGTCACCCGCGCATCTCACGGCGTCTGCCGTCAGCGCGTCGACCTCGAGAGCGTGGTTACCTCCGGCCTTGACATCTTGTTCCGGAGCCCCGTTCCGCGTCCCGCATTTGGCCCTGTTCCTTCCTTGGAAGTGACATGCTTTCGAATGCTCCAGGGCCTTGTTGCGTAGAACGGGGCCGTGACACGCCTTGCAGGACACCATGTGAAAACTGCAGTTCTTCACAAAGTGGTTTTCTAGGTCGGAGAGAGGTCCCTGGAAGTCACAGCCGTGTTGGGCGTTCAAGCAGCAGACCGTCAAATCCTTCCTCTGGGCATCTCCGAGGACGAACTGCTTAGTCTCGGCCGGGTCGATGACCGCGTCATCGAGAGGACACTTGGGCCCTGCCTCGGCCTGGATGTGCTTGTAACAGTCGAGACAGAAGGCGTGCAGACAGCCCGTGACCATGGAAGTCTGGGACACTAGTCCGCAGAGGTCGCATATCCAGGCGCGAGGCAGAGGCCACTGGAACGTCAGACGCTTCCAGTCGAGGAAGCTGGAGAATCCCGTGAGTGTTGCTTCAGCCATGTTGGACGGTCTCTTCCTCTTGGAACCTGTGGATCTTGTCTGTTTGCAGATGGCCCCTTGTGCTGGCGTTCAGCGGACTCTTTATCTAGGCCTTGTTAGTGTCCTGTGTAAGAAGAGCATAGATTCCCGCATTACCGGTAAAAAGACAGATGGCAAAATAAACAGAGCAAATTTAGGGCAAAGGAAGACTCATTCATCTTGTAGTAAAGGGAAGACTAGAGTGGATGCTTGCAGCACAGTTCACACTAACCAGCGTCCTCGCTGCTGAGGAATATATATTTGGCACGGTGCAAGAACGCTTTTTTGCATGTTACAGTTGGGTAGATTTCTTTGAATATAGAAGTCCCAAGCTAGAGATACGAGCAGGCTCATACCTCTAGCTCGTTTGGGCTCAGGTTGGGTTTGAACCGATGTACGAACCAACCTCGGTGGGCTCGGGTCGATTCTGACAAATGCAAAAGCACGATTCTGTAAACTTTGTCAATTATTTCTATGCCTATAGTTCCTGTTTTGAGCACCGAACCTGGTGAGCAAAGCCGGTTAGTTTTAGGTTGTTCATTGCTGCACTTCTCCACGCCGATATAGAGTAATTTATGAAATAAAACAAAAACAAAAGGTTGAAAGGAAGCTGTAAAGAATCTTCTAGGATGCTGAAGGTGCAAGATGCATTGTTCTTTTGTTGGTCTCTAAGATTATTCAGTTCTTTCAAACACGGTTAGTGCACATGAACAGACACATGTATTGGCGACTGGAACAGAAAGCTTTGGCGGCAGGTTTGCTCGTCGGACTTCTCGAGCGAATCTGATATTCACAGTGCCTGGCTGTCTAAAGACGAAGCAGTGAAAGTAGGTTAAAAAAACTTGCGATGAAAATTGCCAATACGCCCATAGATCTTGCATGATGGGACGCAAGGATGCTGCTTTACGTTTGCCTTAAAGGGACACTGACACCCCCCAAAAATTTTTTTTTTCCTTTTTTGTCAGGCGATTTATTATGGTGTCGGAATACTACCCAATTAATATTTTGCTACAGAGTCGCATATTTTTTAAATAGAGCCAAAAAACGCAACTGCTCGAAAGCGAAACCGAAACTCCCGCACCACACGGGGAAGTGGAGAGGACAGTGAGACTGGCGGAAGTCACGTGGCTACACCCAACCGTGCGGGATTTTTTTTTTTTTTTTTTTTCTCCGCGTGTAGCAGACGAAATGCGTTCGCTCGCCGTGCGATTCCTTTGCATTTATGTTTGTCCCGCTCGCTGTTCCGTACTTCAAGATAAGTTGTTTTGTACATTTAAGCGTTGGCAATTAGTAGTGAGTGCCCGAGTGCCGTAGTGTGGTGAATTCCCGTGATCGGCTCCGAAAAGAATACTCCCAAGATGTTGCGTGAAGAGTTGCCTCACATGTCCTGCATCTGAAGGTGGCATTGTGCGGCAGAGTGCACAAGTTTCCGAAAGATAAACGGGTCGGGGTCAATGGCTGGCTGCAATTCCTGTAGAACAGCTACGCGAAGCTCGGAAAGCGGACGCTACCCGATTCATATGCTCCTTGCATTTTGTGGAAAGTGACTACATTGAGTTCGCAGGTGTCAAAAATGAAATCCCATACCATTTAGTTCAGCGACGTATCGTCCACAACAATTTTTTTTTTTTTGTGATAATTGTTAAAAAAAAGAACTGTAAACATCGCAAAATGCTTGACAAAAAAAAAACAAAAAACGGTACACCCACAGCGGGGATTGAACCCGTGCTCGCTGTGTGTAAATCGGATGTCTTTCCACTGAGCTACCGAAGGAACTGTTCCGTGCGGACTAATGGAGCCGGTAGATTGTATGTCGGTATTTGCTGCCGATTTCCCTTCATTACATGCACTCCCGGCTTGAAGTCGGGCAGCACCACGCAGAGGCCAAATTCGCACCTCGTAAAGAAACCGTACGCGTTCGTATTCAACTCGAAGTACGCACTTCGTGCTTGACGTTTGAGCGAGCAATGTCTTTAGTTCAGCACCGAGAAGGGACGACGGCTCGGCGGCGTCTTCGTGCAATCGGCTTACTGGTCGGGCGTGTCGTACGGGATGAATATCAGTTCTCTTGATCGGTCCAAAATTTCTCTTTCGAAGGAAGACAGAATTCGCCGGTACCGTGAACGACAGTTCTGAAGTAGAGGTCCAACGCTCGTCGTCCGCTGCCATCCTATAGTCCCACAATACACGAAACGACGCCATGTTGAGAATTTTCAGTGAACGCACAGAAGGCTTCCGGTTGCCTGTGCTACCTTTTTTTTCAATCAACGTATTTGCAGCTTTTTGGAAGCCACAAAAAATGGGTTTCATATTTTTTTCTATTTTTAATACTGACTGTGTGCCTTCAATGACCCACGACTTTGATTAAATTTGGTGGTCGCTGTTGTATTGTACCGTAAAAGGAACCGACAGTGCTTAGCCTAGTCACTGTGCGTGACGTGCATCTTTTATTCTATCTCAACTTCTTCTTCCTTTTTTCCCGCCCCAGTCCATCCAGTCCTAACTTCTTCTTTCTCAGCCAACACGACATACTCCCCCACAAGGTAAAATTATGTGTTACGGAGAGTAACGATCTGGTGGCCGCTTATTTCTCTTAGGCCTGGACCGGACGGATGCTTCAGCTTCCGGTATATTTGTTGTTGCAGCAGGAACTGTTGGTGCCACAGCTCTTGTTAGCTTAGAAGCGTTCCAGCAGTTTCCCTCTTCTGTTAGAAAGGTTGCAGGTCCGAGGGACTTCTTGATCCTCACTGCAGAACTGAACGATGAAGAACCTTTTGTTGCGTGTCCTGGAAGTCGGACACGTACGTAGTCTCCTCCTCTGAACTTTGGATTCTTTGCCACTCGGTGTTGGTCAGCGTAGTTTTTGAAGTTATTCTGATATTTCTTCACCCTGTCACGAAGTTCATTTATCGCGCTCCTAGCATCTTCTGAAATATCTGGATGCGGGAGCCCCACGATGTCAAGTCTCGTTCGCATTGGTCGTCCATGTAGTAAGATAGAGGGTGACAGAGCTGTAGCTGCTTGCGGCGTGCACCGATAAACTCCCAAAAAGTCTACCAGGTCAGTCTGGATGTTGCCTTTCTCCAACAAGATGCTTTGTATGTAGTCTTTGAGCACCCTGTTGAAACGCTCTACTTGTCCATTCGCCTGTGGGTAGTAGATAGACGATTTCGAGTGCATGATACCTCTGTCTTGCAGAAAGTTTTTGAACTGCAATGACATGAACTGTGCACCGTGGTCGGACACCAGTACTTCGGGGTAGCCTTCCTTACTGAAGATTTTTTGTAGGAAACTTATCACAGCGTCTGTCGTTGGGTGTGTACAGAATTCGACCTCCGGCCACTTGCTGAAGTAATCGACAGCGGTGATGGCGTATCGGCAGTTTCCTGGGAAACTAGTAAATGGCCCGACGAAGTCTATTCCTATCTGCTTCCATGCACCTGTCGGAAAAGGTACTGGCTGCATCGGAGCAGGTGCGGTTTTTACTGTCTTGTCATGTTGTTGGCAGACCATGCAGCTTGTGATGTAGTCATTGACCTCAGCGTCCATTCTCGGCCACCAGTAGTGGTCTCGGAGTCTCTGCTTTGTTCGTACTATCCCAGGATGAGATTCGTGCGCGATGTTCATGATCCGACGACGAAGTGTGGTTGGTGGGATGATCTTCTGATTACGCAAAACCAGGCCTTGTACCACAGAGAGTTCGTCCTTAAGTTTGTAGAAGGGTAACAAAGTAGGTTGTGCCTGTAACTCAGAAGGGTTTGAAGAAGTGATGATATCGCTCACTTTTGTTAGTATAGCATCTTTCGAAGTTTCCTTCTGAAGCTCATCCAAAGTGACGCTTCGCAGGTGGGCTCGAACTGCGCATATTATTTCGGCGTCCTCTGCGTCGCTTGACTTGTCTTGTTTAGTGACAACCGGAAGTCTCGAAAGTGCATCCGCAATCACATTCTCTTCGCCCCGCCGGTACTGCACTTCGTAGTTAAACTGCAGTAGCCTTGCAGACCAGCGGGCGATGCGCATGGGTTGCCTTCCCGATCCTTGTGTGGCAAGTAATGTCACAAGGGCCTGGTGATCTGTACGGAGTACGAAACGTCTTCCGAGAAGGAATGTTGTCCACCTTTCACAAGCCCAAAGGCAAGCCAGAGCTTCTCGTTCCCCTACGGAGTATCGCCGTTCGGTCTCAGACAATGTCCTTGACGCGAATGCCACTGTCCTGACGCCCTCTGGATGGAGCTGCTGTAGGACAGCTCCCAGTCCGTAGTTGGAAGCATCTGTTGTCACCATCGTTTGTAGTGTAGGGTCGAAAATGGCTAGAGTAGCACAGTTCTTTATCAGGCTCTTCACCTCTTCGAATGCATGTTCATGTTCAGCTGTCCACAAAAAAGCAACACCTTTGCGTAGCAAGACACGGAGCGGATCAACCACTGTTGCGTAGTGTGGAACGAACTTCAAGTGATACGATGCAAGTCCGAGGAAGGATTGCAAGGACTTGACATCTGTAGGGGGTGGCGCCTTGCTGATAGCGTCGAGTGTTCCTTCAGCAGGTTTTATACCTTCTTTGGATATTTGGTGTCCGAGATATCCCAACTCCGTGACTGAAAAGGTGCATTTTTGCTTGTTGAGCTTCAAACCACTTTTCTCTAAGCGTGATAGGACTCGCTTTAAGTTTTCATCGTGTCTTTTTGTGATGACCCTGCGACGAGGATGTCATCAGGTAGTGTACTGTGCCTTGGCATCCCTTCAGTACTGTTGACAGCATCTTTTGAAAGGCTGCAGCTGCCGAAGCTAGTCCAAAGCAAACCCTCTTGTAACGGTAAAGACCTTCGTGCGTTATAAACGCTGTAATGTCTTTGCTCTCCTCTGCAGCTCCATTTGGTGGTAAGCTGATGAGAGGTCCAGCTTGGAGAAGATCGTCATACCTGTCAGCCGGTGAAAGATTTCTTCCGGATGTGAAGCGGATGACCGTCAATGACGATTGCTTCGTTAGGTCTTCGTAGATCTACGCATAGCCTGATTCTCCTGTTTTCTTCCAGGCCACGACGATTGGGGAAACCCACTCTGATGCGGATTTTTTCTCAGTTTTCATCGAAAGCTCCGCTCCTCTTCAACCGCTATGCTGCCAATGTCGCGGAAACTTGAGAAAGTCGCGGGGCTGCAGCACGCAATATACGCTGACGACATCACGATTTGGACAGCGCACCACTCACCATACATGGGGAAAGTGATGAAAACCGGCGTAGAAATTGTCAAAGAAGAAGCTGCAAAGATGGGTCTGGAGCTTGCAACTGAAAAATCGGCGCTTCTAGTCAGACCACCGTCGCAGAGAGCTCTAAGAGAAGAGATGGAATTCTACCTCAAGCTGCAAAAAATCGACGTACCGAGAGCCGAAAAAGTTCGAATCCTCGGCATGACGGTAACCATCAAGAGGGAACAGAGCAGTCTCATCGCTGACATCAAGAGAAACGCCGACAACGTAGCGAGACTCGTGAGAAGAGTATCACGAAAGAGCTACGGGTTGAAGGAGAATGGAACATGCCGACTGGTCCAAGCTTTCGTCCTCAGCAGGATAATGTACGCGGCGCCATACATGGACCTGACCGAGGCTTCGATCAAGCAACTCAATGGAATTGTGAGGAAAGCTTTCAAGATAGCACTGGGCATACCAGCATCCACGTCTACAGAAGCGATGGAACAACTAGGGATATACAACAGCTTCGAGGAAATGAGATCCGCACAGAAGCAGTCGCAAGTCCTACGGCTCTCTAGAACAGAAACGGGACGCAGGACTCTCCAGAGAATCAAAGAAGGTGAACAACACGTCCTCACAAGTAGAAATGCAATATCCCAAGAATGGAAAGATTCGGTACGAGTCCCACCCCTCCCGAAAAACATGGCCACTGAGGGAAACAAGGACAGGAGAAAAGCCAGAGCCAAAGCGCTGGACAAGCTTCACGGCGACCGGGAACATGTTTACCACGCGGACGCAGGCCCGTGCCCTGGAACATGGAACAAGTACGTGATAGCAGTTTGCAGCACCAACTACAAGACTACGGCCTCCGTCTCTGTGGAGAATGTTGACGAGGCAGAAGAAGCAGCCGTCGCTTTGGCCTTAACCATAGCGACATCCAGAACCAAACAAGCCACAATCACCTCAGACTCGAGAACGGCCATCTCGAACTTTGGTGATGGAAAGGTTGGCAAGGCAGCCCGGAAGATCCTTCAGAAGAAGACACCGCAGACAGGATCCAGATTCTCGTTAACCTGGGTGCCCGGACACTCTGGACACTCGGGGAACGAAGAGGCCCACGCACTCGTAACCCGTGCACAACAAATCCGGGCGACGAGCTGCCGAGCCACAACGGACGGAGACCACTGCTACGGGGCCTCGCCATACGACAGAGGCCCTCGTGCGTACAATGATATTCTAAGAAGTATCCGTATGCAGCGCAAGTTCATGGCAAGTTCATGGGTGGTTCATATACGGCTCTCGCGAACCCACGAATCGACGTGGAGAAGACTTCAGCTACATAACACCCTAACTCCCCGCATGTTGAGTAGAATCTGGCCGGATCTCTTCAGCGACAAGTGCGAGGAATGTGGTGGTGTCGAAGGTGGCTGGGCGCATACGTATTGGATGTGCCCGAGCAACCCGATACCAGCCACGCTCCAAAGCAGACTGGACGATCAAGACGAAGATCTTCCCTGGTGTGTGCTCCTGGCCGCAGAGGACTACGAAACACAGTTGGCAGTGATTCTAAGGACACTAGAAATAGAGCATCGGTTAAAGACCCGATTGTCGGAAAGAAGATCCCTCCCTTATTCCCCTCCCTAACGAACCCTCGTTTTGGGCATAAGCCCATTTAATAAGGTTCAATAAAGTTGTTGACTGACTGACTGACTGAAAACGTTATCGGTTGCAACTTACTTCGGGTACAGTGGAGTTCGAGGAGTAGAAGGCAGGAAATCTCTGTTCGAGCGCTGAAACGAAAGGGACGGCACGCTAGAACGGTACTGTAATTTTTTAGTTTTGAATACCTGAGCGGCGACCGACAAAACAACTTTCGAACTAAAGTGTCGCCTTTGTTGTCGTCGATTATCAATTTTAAACCAACGAGGTGCTTAGTACGAATGGATGAGTAGATAAATATGGCTGGACCTCTATATTAGACGGTGGCTTGCGCCACCTAGCCAAAGTTACCAAGCCAAGCAACCACTAAAAGAAAACTGGAACGCGGGAGATTGTGCAGTGTGCTGTGCCCTAAGCAGTGCACAGCGCAGCACACCAGAAGTGACTTAATTTCATTCAGGACCAACTTCCTAATTTTTATTTTAATATGGTACCCGAGGCACTGGCAAGAGCGCCCGCCCTTGTCATGTCGTAAAAGGTTCCCGCCACAGACAGGCTGAGACAGCAGTGCTGCTATCGCTGTGGACACAGTACAACGGCAACGTTACTAAAACCCTCAGTTGGGAAACTTAGGGTGCCTCGATGTCCTTCTGTTTAGGGTGATGCCATCGTTTGTAGTACCTGATGCCGACAGCACGCGCTCACAGGGAAAATACAAAGAAATCGCAGGAAACAAAATGTCGCCGTAGCACAGTCAGCGCCACGAGCGCGTGCAGGGACACGCGCTTCGGAACAAAAAATAAAATAAGCGTTCGAAACAAAATGACCAGATGTCATCACCCCAAGCTACAGTGTACTAGAATACTTGGGTAGTGTTGGGACCGGAGTGGCTCGCCTGAAGCGCGTGGTATTGATCGCGACAGGTGTCGACACCGGCGCGTTATCCAGAAGGTGTGCGCATGCGCGGCTGCACGCGCGAAAATATGAATCTTTGGTGCCGCTTTGGTGGAGTGCACATAGGATTTCTGATACAGCTACGACCTGCCAGCGGTCGTACCGCGGCATCAATTACGCTGCGGCACGATCGTTAGCAACATGATGCTTCAATGTATTGGACGGTACAAGCTACATTACCCTTCCTTTACATAAAAACAATTGCGACTTTAAAGAAGCGGATTGCAAGTTGTTTCAGCGTAGAATTAGCTGCGACTTTGGGTTCGTGGGATGGTGAGCATTTTAAATGAAATGCCCATTGCCTTTGTTACAAAAGGCCAAACATTAGATATTTGGCGGGGATATCTAAAACTTGGAAGTAGTTTTTTTTTTTTTTTTTTTCTTATCTTATTTTATAATGGAACGAAACGGCCGCACATACTAAAGTCCGAGGTTGTTTTAGTATGTTTTTAAAACCCTAGGTTAACTTCTCTGTCTTCTTTTCTGCCCGTCTTCTTTTTCTTGACCTTAATCAGCTCGCTTCACTTGTCACTCATTCTTGTGTTCATTTATGCGACCAACCACCCAAGCGACGGTCGCAAAGGGGTGAGAAGTTTTTATTTCTTCATGACTGCCACGACCATCCGAGGACCACCCGACGTTCACTTGTAAGAAATGGCTCATAAGCCGTGACAATTTTTATCACGCGTTTTAACATTGAACTTAAGTCCAAAAACTGAGTTAACGTGGGCTGAACAAGTAATGCTTTACAACATTCAAAGAAAACAAGCAACTATTTCACATCATTTTGAGCAGAAAACATGAGCATTTGTAGATCAGGCAAGGAAAAAGTTGTAATAGTTTACAGCACGGCATTGAAATAATGGTTACAATGTGTAGCGCATACATGGTTACAATATGCAGCGCATTATCCTCTTGAGGGTAAACCATCTGAAACCCACACGCTCATAACAATACATTTAACCGACAGCTGCTTTCTGATAACCAGGTAAGTCTCGCCTGAGCTGGGTATTCGAAGGGAAAGACCCATGGTTCCACAGGGGGCTTATCTGGTTCACGCAGACATACAGGGTGTTTTTGTTTTATTCTTTACAGAACTTCACATATTTAAAAAAAAAAAAAAAGATGTGGCAGATATGTGGATGCCGTCTTTCGTTATATCTGTAGGGCTCGGTGGACAATAAATGGGTGAATAACCGTTGAAATGTTTAACAATTAACCAAAATCTGTTAGTTAACTTGTTTATTAACGGCTTAATTGGCCATGGTGCGATTGCAGTTTTAAAAGGAGTCATTGTTAAGGGCAAACACAATTTCGACAATTCGCGAAAAGGCAACGAGGTTCGCGAAATGTATCGTAAAAGTTTGCCTTTCTTCGCTTGATTCAGAAACCGCGTTATGAAAATAATAGGTAGAATAGTGACTTAGTCGTCTTGATCTGTGGCGCCGGCGAGTCCACCGAAGACACGCTGTCGAGTTAGTGACGAGGGGACAGAAACTAGTGTATCATTCTTCTACGCATCAATATCAGCACAACCTCATTCACGCTTTCAGCGCGTGGTTTTTAATTAATCGAAGAAAGGCAAAATTTTAGCGATGAATATCTCAAAGCTCGTGGTTTATTGGCGAACTTTCTAAATTGGGTTGGCCTTCAATAATGGCTTCCTTTAAAGCTGCAATTGCAACATGGCCCATTAAACCGTTCATTAAAAAGTTAATTACCATATTCGGCTAAGTGATCAAAATATTGCAACGGTTATTCACCCATGTAGGGTCCGCCGAGATCTACGGATGTACAGTGCAGACGACATACACGTATCTACTACCTCCTTTTAATTAATTCTGTAAAGTTCTGTTAAGAATAAAAAAATATCCTGCATAAGCATGAACTCACAACATTGGACATGCCTGGGACGTAGCCATTTCCTCTTTTCGATTATGGGAATAAGAAGCTTTTAAGTTGGTTGCTTTAAAACTCTGCGAGTTTTAAAACTCTGCAAGTTTTAAAACAACCAACTTAAAAGCTCGCAGACAGCGCTTGTTTCTTCAGACGCTTGTCCGATCGCTGCAGATTCTTCTCCCACTCCCAAAGATCTCTTTTGGCTCTGTCTTTTGGAACGCCGAAAAGGGACGCCGTTTTCACTCCTTTAACTCGGATGAGGCCCGTTTTGCAACCAGGTGCAGAGCAAGAGTTCTGTCGCCGATTCGCCGACGCATTTCGGCACCACCCTAAAGGGGTGTCCAAACAGGACACTACAAAACGCACGACTCCGACAAATCGTGAAAATTGAAGCGTGAGGCGTCCGCTTCAATTTTCACGATTTGTCGGAGTCGTGCGTTTTGTAGTGTCCTGTTTGGACACCCCTTTACGCGTTCACCATCCGCAAAATCAGAACACAAGATTCAAAGCATATTACGATCGAACACACAGAACTATGAAATTGTGGTCCCGACACGCGCACCGCTCGAAGTAATCGAAGCTAAAAAAGTAATGCTTTATAAGATTCAAAGAAGAAAACAAGCAACTATTTCACATCATTTAGACCAGGAAACAACAGCACACGTAAACAAGGCAAGGCAAAAGTTGTAATAGTTTACAGCACGGCATTGGTTGCAATGTGCAGCGCATACATGGCCCTGGTGACGTGAGCGATCGAAAGCGTCGCTGTGGTCGGCCCACCACAATTGGCCGAATGCTGACTATGACGTCAGCAAAGGAATTATCATCGACGCAAATAAGAAGAATGTAAGAACTTCAATTTTGAAGGTGTTGGCAGTGTTGCTTTGAGAGCGCTATGATTTCAGGCTTTCACCATGCTCATTACAAACACCATCGAACTTGTTGTTCACAAGGTAATGACGTCACAAAAGGTAACCACGAAACAAATGAACACCGCCCTTTCGATGCTGATCTTGTTAGACTTCGGCTCAATAGCAGTCAACAAATAAGCAACATCGTTGAAGTTGCTCAACTTGTGAACAGCAAAGTAGGGAGTTGGCATAGTCAGGGAGCCTTGTGCGTCGCGATCGATGTTTTGTGGGATCAAGGCAGGAGCTTCGCTGTTTACCACTGTTGATAACGGGTCAGTTTCCCGAGCGAGCCCCGAACGCTTTGCAACGATGGGCTCTGGTGAACTTGTCTTCAGCTTCCTTTCCTCTCGTCCTGCGGGAGGCTCACCACTCAGGTCCTGGGGTACACTTGACAGCAAAGTCGGCACCGCGTCTGGCGTAAGCACGGGGTGTCCACGAGGAATCCTCACTTCCTTTCCGCCGATTATGTGGACGTCGTCGCGAAGGATGAAGCGGGGTTCGAAGTGCATCTCGCAGACAGCGCTTGTTTCTTCAAGACGCTTGTCATATCGTTGCAGATTATTTTCCCAAAGATCTCTTGTGGCTCTGTCCTTTGGAACGCCGAAAAGGGACTCCGTTTTCACGCCTTTCACTCAGATGTAGCCCGTTTGGCAACCAGGTGTGCAGCAAGAGTTCTGTCGCTGTTTTGCCGACGGCATTTCGGCGTTACCCTTACGCGTTCACCATTCGCAAACTCAGACCACACAAGATTCAAAACATATTTCCATCGACCACACAGAACTATGAAATCGTGGGCGGCTTACCGACGCGCACACCGTTAGAAGTAAAAAAAGCAAAAAAAAAAAAGCAATAGCGTTGTCGATTTCAAACGTATTTTCCGCCAAACGTGGCGGGCTGCGCGATTATTTCCGGGTAACTCGACTACAGCGCCGCCATACACTGTCAATACACGTGCCCTCACGAGCTCCCATTGCCGAGCCGCTCCGGTCCCAACACTACCCCAAGTATAGACCTTTCCAAAAAAGAGCGTGTGGCCGGTGCCATTTTGGGTGTTCGTGAGTATGGCGCGCGCTTTGCTCGCTTTCCAAAGCGACGAACACGCACGTGCTGGGCTGTGAAGATCGCACGCTGGACTGTGATTTTGTAAACATTGGAAAGGTCTATAGTACACTGCATCAAGACAGCAGGAATGCTCGTGCCGGCGTCTTTGTCTCCTCGAACATCGCCCGGATATCTTATATTGCGCATTCCATGCGTGTGATCAAGTTCAAGGTATTACTGGTGCGTACTGTATTTAAAGGCGTGTATGAAGGATGTGAATTTTGACGCGTTTTCATCCCCTGAGAAAAGTGATTAGTTTCAGCATTCCTTGAACAATCGCAACGTCATTGTGATCACGAAATCATATTTCGACGTTACTATTTCTCTGCTAAGATTACATCGTCTTTTGTAATCATAGAAAAGGCGTGTGGCGAGATTTGTACTATCAGGAAAGTCGTGTTTTAAAGTCGTGATTGTCTAAGATGGCCCACTGCATCTTTTCCTTTTCTTTTTTTCATCCACTCTGCCTTGCGAGCCTATCCTGACAAAATAAAAGATAATAAAGCCTGAGCCCATAGAAGACTCTGTGCATGTTCTGCTAGGCCAGTGAGTGACAGCGAGTTCCTCTCTTTTTAGAGATACAGCGGAAACGACTGACGGCGGCGGAGAAGCGGCTGTGGTGCTGATGTATGGGAACAGTCCCATGCTGTCGCTGTAGCGCAACATATCTAATTAAATTTTGCCCAGCTGCGATGTGTCCATGGCTATTGCGGTGATGAGAGGCGCCGATTCAGAAAATATGTGGGTGGCATCGGCACCGTCAGCGCAGTAAAACCCTGTGGTAAAACCTACCGGCACACCGCCAGCTCGCCGCTAACGCTCCCATTCTCCTACTGCCGAGAGAACTTCCGGTTCCGGTGACAGAGCACGTCATGACCGTAACCGCTTTTCTAATGAGCGTAACCGCTTTTCTAATGAAATACAACCCTATAACACAACCTCTTAATAAAACAAGAATCGATGACTTTCCTTAGCTTTGTTTATCCTGAAAGAGGTTCCGTACCTGCTCAGGAGTTACGCCTCGAGAAACAAGAAGCATCCAAAATGTAATTTCGTACATATTTGTTTTTTTGCGTCTGCATAGGATGAAGTTGATGCCCGAGGGCAGAATCCTAGTTCTGTAAGATAACTATACTACGGACGACCGTGTGTCACATAAAATGTATTATTCAAGCTGTATATATAAACTTCTACGTTTTATGGTCGTCGAATTAAAAACAAAAACTGGGGGCTTTCAATTTTTTTTTGTGTGTTTCTTGTCCAGGAGACCAGGAAACACACATGTGTCATGACCTATGGGATATCTTGCGAATAGGCAACCGCGGCACATCTGTAATTGAAGACGGCCAGCTAAGACGAACATTTAAAAAGATAATGAGTAAATTTCAGGTGATCAATTCGCTACTTATCACTTCACACTCGCTACGTATATATTCGCCGCGCTCGTTAACAATTTATTTATTTATTTATTCTTATTTTCAGTGACCCACCAACAGCTTAACGCCTCCCTAGTGGTGCACTTATCAATGAGTCAATTAGTAGTAAAATGTTAAACAGGATAAAACTGAAACGTTAGGAAAAAACAATAGCCTCAACACACTTCCGAAATTTACGCTTTTCATCAAAAATATCAAGGCTAGCATTCGCACAAATCTGTTCTAAATGGTTATAAGTCAGTTGTAGGCGTGTCATGGGTGCAGCATGGTAAAAGTCAGTAGGGTAAAATGAAGTAGAAAGTCTACATGACTTACGAGGAACGTGGAAGTAGATGTGACTGAGTAGCTCTGGGGAATCCATTATACCATTTACAATCTTATACAAATATGTCAGTTCACGAATTGTTCTCCTGTTGTGCAACGAGACAATGTCCCGAAACAATAAAAATTGTATTTTTATATGCAGAAAAAAAAAAACAAAACAACCTTCATAATTCTTTTTTCAGGCACTCTGTATACATTTAGTTTCAAAACAATGCGGAGCGCAAGTTCGTCTGCTTCCTGCACAGGGGTTTCGGTGATGTCAGACCGCCGAACTATTATTGGCTTATTGAAAAAAAAAAAAATAGTGGGTAGACCTTAAGGCATCTAGCATTGAAGTCTACTCACTATCCTTTCAATCAAAGCCAATCAGAACTCGGCGTTGCTCTGACATCACCGCACCTCCTGCGCAAGAATCGGACGACTTTCTTTCGGCATAGGTTTATGTGGGAACCCTCTACGGTATGACCTCACGACATCACAATGTCACGTGGCAGCAGTTTCCCCGCTAAATTTAACGGCGAAATCGGCGTCACGTTTCAGTTTGTGGTGTCACGCGATTCTCTAACGTAACTTGACGTCGAGTTCCCGGCTAAATTTCAGAGCGAAATTGACGTCACGTGACCTGAAGTCAAAAGACTTCTTCACGTGACGTGGTGTCACTTGACCTGGCATCTCATGACGGCACGCCACACGCGTTAACAATTTCCCCTCTAAATGTAGCGGGGAAACCATCAGGATGTCACTTTACGTTGTGACTTGGTCACGTAGCGTCACGGCATCACGTGAGGTGTTATGATGCCCTGTGACGTAGCGTCCCGTTACGTCATGGTGTTACGTCAATCGTCACATGCCGCGTCATGCGTCCCGTGTCGCGCCATGCGTCACGTTATCCGTGATGTGTCACGCCATGCGTCGCGTGACACTTCCGAGTGTCACGTGAGGGACGTGCCAATTTTCCCGCTATACGTTGCGGGGGAAATGACTTCGCTACATTCTAATACAAAGTGCTGCTTGTGGAAAACCCCGTCAACCGCTATCACACCCTCACTGCACTTGACGGAACCTCCAATCCAGGCGATATTTTGACACAGAACTACGTCTTTCTCCACGCTTGGGAGGGGCTGCAAAGTTGCGAGCCGATATCGTGTAAATTCGGTCACGAAAGTGACGTCTCTCTCGAGTATAAGTCAGGTGACGTCAGGTCACGTGACCTGACGTCACGTCATATATATACACAAATTCAGTTTCCCCGCTAAATTCCGCGAGGAAATCGATGTCTCGTGACCTGACGTCATGTGACCTAGACACCAGTTATGCTTCCCGGCTAAATTTGGCTGGAAAATTATTGTCCCGCGACTTATACACCAATTTGTTTTCCCCGCTAAATCGGACGGAAAAATTGATGTCACGTGACCTGACGCCAAGTACCTATATACACAAATTCACTTTCCACGCTAAATTTGACGAGTAAATTGAGGCCACGTGATCTGACGTCAAGAACTATAACAAATTCGGCTGCTCCGTTATATTCAGCGGGAAAATTGACGTCACGTGACATACACACCGTTATGTTTTCCCGCTAGATTTGGCTGGGAAATGAATGCCATGTGAACTATACACCAATTCGTTTTTCCCGCTAAATTTGATGGGAAAATTTATCGGGAGCAAGGTTGTCGGCAACGCTTTCGTTTTATTAGCTTTCTTGAGTGTGCGGTACCTCGTCCGACGTTTCCGAGTTGCCGTTTTGCGGCGGGGGAAAAAAAGCGGCGACCCGATGTTTCCGTCGGCCTCGCCTTGACCTTTCAAGCTTTCTTTTAAGTTCCTAGTTAGTAAAACTAAAGTGAGAATAACCCATGCTTCATTAAACCCTTTGGAGTCTTCCGAGGCGGCTGTCGTCGACTTCCTCGAAGTCTGGAAAAGGATTGTGCAATGCGAGTTCTTGGAAATCTTGCGGGAACCTGCTGCTGCCAATTCTACGAGTTAGGCCTTAGCGTAAGCAGCAGGCCAGACTTAGTCCCCGAATACTAGCCTGGTACACTCGAGTAGCCTTTCCAATTCTCGCGACCAAGCCAAAACGTTTAAACCCCATCTTGTGCCAGAGGAAGAATCAGCCATTTCATTGTCATCCTAGTGTTTATCGCCGAAGCGGCGTTAATTGGTCGCCATATGAGTTAGCTTCTAGACGTGCTTCGTCCAATACGTCGGCGCAAATCTTTTTCACTTGGCGAGCACTTTTTGCAGAGGACTGGCGTGTTGCGTTTATTTTTTCTCTTATCGAACTTTAGGCGTATCATTTTAGGGGACCATCGTAAATCATTCTGTGCCGTTTTTTTCTTCTTATATTTTCTTTATATTTAAATAGGGGATTAGCATTCCTTTTGGTGCTAGGCAAAACTACGCTGTCTAGTCGAATTTGCATCAAATTTGTCGCACGCGCGAATGTCTTCTGTGCAAGAGGTTTGCGTTGTCCAACTGTTTCTCTTTTTTAAACGTGACAGACCAAATATATGCGGTTTTAAGCAAACATCCTGCGAGGCGGCACTCACCTTTTTCGTCGCGTTGTCTTCGACGAGCCCGCGTACGAAACTGAGCGACGTAATAAACGTAGATGCCTCAAACTTAAATCCTTTCGTACGTTGCAGCGGGTGTTGCGTCAGATTCGTTTTTGGTTTTGTTTCACAATTGTTGCACCATCAAGGGGCATCAATGTTTTTTTGGATAGTGCCTTCACTGGACGCCATATCTGTCTGCACTATTCACTGCGCATCCTCAGAGCGAGATGGCACCTATAGACTGCCAAGACCCGCAATCTTGAGTGTGGAATTCTTGCTGCAAAAGCACCGTGGAAGCCCGCCATCGGCTGGCACTCGGCAGTCATGACCTCGGCGAAGGCCGTTTGCAAATACCCCCTAGTCGCGTTTCTTGCGCTCTTATTGACCAGTGCCGTAAAGACAATGGCTTCAGAACGGTAAAAAGATGTTTCTGACTCGTGGGTGAAGGGCGCCAATGACGCCGTTGCCTCTACCCTCCACCGCCTACGCGAGCGAAGCCGGCCCGGCTGTGCCAGTCTTTGCCCGCTCAGTTTTGGTTTGAAGTGGTGTACAAGGAAAACCTCACCCGCCCCGCGGCACCCCCGCACCAAATTATTCAAAGGTTCGGCGTCGCCTCTCCAAATACATTGTGCCGTCAAAAAGGAAAATTTAGCTGGTTAGCTTGGAACTGTATATAGTCAATTAGTCAACTAAATGAGCCTCTTTCAGCTCTTTACTAGTGATTGCCACAACATCACTAACTCGGGCCCAAGACTAATGATAACTTAATGCAGTATTTCTTTTTTAATTTTTTAACAGAGCTAAAAAATAAAATATAAAACCCTGTATATATCGACGCTACAGTCTGATGTGGAGCCAACCAGGTGGTGCCAAAAGTGCGTCTTCACGGCGCGCGTTGTTTCTGTGCATCTGTCATGCCCGGCTAAACAGATAATAAACAGCGAAGGCTACATGATCCTGGACTTTTTTCTGTAAGCAATCGCTTAGGCCGGGCAGCGTAAACGCGCACAGGATACGAACGTTGTAATGAAGCAGCGTCGGCTGCGGTTAGGCTGAATGTGAAATGAAGCATAGTAAAGGTATAGTGACGTACCTTTACAATAGAGGAAAAGCGCAGGGCAAGCAAACGTCTGGGAATTTTCCAACAAGCTTCACAAAGACCACACACTTACTAAGCTCTGAAAAATGGCAGAATCAGTGGTTGGCTTCTTTTTATATCCTTGACGATTCGGTTGCATTGCTGTCTTGGCTCAACAAAACTGGACGGTACATTTTTTTTAATCATCTGCAGCAGTGACACAAAGGTCGGAATTCAAGGGGAAACAAAACGACCAAGGAAGGCTGGCTGTGAGGCCATCCTCTCCGGATTGTACCTTTTAAAAATCTGCACTCTGTGAAATCTTATTTTGAATGATACAGACACCGTTCGATTTGAACACCTACAAATTCTGTGCCTCCCACTATGTGGCTTCATACCTACATATTTCAAGGTATCAAACCAGCATGTGCAGCTTGGCTAACTCCCAATGCAAATCATCACACCTCGGATCCAGTTTCTTGGGATAAACGCTTTCGGGTGAGAATTTTTGCCACTCTTTTCACCGTCGTAATAGGCTTCCTAATCACGAAATCAAATTTGGGGGTTTATACGTGCCAAACCTATGACGGACATCTGGGATGCCCCTGCCGAGGACTGAGGATTAATTTCGACCACCTGGGGATCTTTTGACGTGAAACCGAAAGCTCAGTTACACGGCGCCTTCTCCGCAATAGGCCTCCGTCATATTGCGGGCACATCGGCCGGGATTCGAGCCCGCCTCCTGCGGATCCGTAGGCCGCCGCTTTGCCTCGAACCCAACGAAGCGGCTGCTTCCTATTCACGAATTACATCTCAAATATTTTTAAAAATCAAACTGTTATATCTTGATGACGGTAGAAGGCCTAACAAATCGCCTCGCTTTCCCCTGCTGTATTGAAATGTAGCATGCAGATTGATCATACTTGAACATACAGAGTCTCTTCAACTAAAAAAAAAAATTTATTTGGCTTGCATCAGTACGTTTTCAAGATACAATCGCAAGATCAATCGAAAACTTTTAATTATTCATTCACTTCAAGGCATAAGAGAAGCATGTCGTCTGACACAAAGCCCTGTTTGCGCAGGGTATTGTCGGAGAAACAGAAACCCGTCACGTAGTCGCTGGTTACATAGAGCTCGCTAGACTTCAGGGGACGGTTCTTGTTCAGACTCGGCTGAGTTGGGTGGACCAGAACAAGCGTCATGTCTACTGGCTGCTTGTCCTTCTGAGCTTCAGCGACAAACGTTAGCTTGAAGGCGATGCCCTTCCCCTTGTTCCGGTAAATGAAACTGGCTTGAGAAAGCTCGACTCGATGACCACCAACAATGGACCTCTTGGCGAATATGTGCTGCCACCTAGACACGCGAATCGGTTCGAGACTAGGTGACTGGAAAACAACGCGCGCCCAAGGCCTCTCCCACCCGTTCCACACCCAAAACGTCAGCTACATCCTGTTCACTCATTGAGGCGATGTGACCGAGATACGGCTCCCCCAAGCTCACCTTTGTCCCCATCGTGCGTAATCTTCCGCCCCGAGGTCGACACAACGAAACCGCTCAAAGGCGAGAAATGCAAGATGGCGGATTGTTTGGAACTAGATACTCTCGAACCCAGGCGCATGAAGTACTCCGGGCATGCGCACCGCGTATTTCTACAAAAGGTCCATTACTTTCCCTTGGGAACACTTCACGGGATAATAGTGCCACGCGGCATTGGCATCATCCGGCGCACTCGCCACTTTGACGGAGAAGTTTCTGCATGCAAACACGTGCTGGTTCGTGCCGAGTTGGCTGCGGCGAAAGCAGGTAGCTAGCCAGCGGTTTGGAATAAATTCGCGGACCGCCCGGAGGTTGTTCACTGCCTCGGTGCATTTTTCGACCGTCCCGGCGAAATCAGACGTTTTGGTCGTTGACTCGTCGGTGGCTCTAACGCAGTGCTGCACCGACTCGACAAGGTTCCTTGCCAGGTCTGCCAGATCGTTGACAGACAGGGGGCACTTCCGCATGTATTCGACGAGGATGTTCACCTTGTCGTCGCCCGCGCACCTCACGGCGTCTGCCGTCAGTGCGTCGACCTCGAGAGCGTGGTTACCCCCGGCCTTGACATCATGCTCCGGAGCACTCTGCGTCCCGCATTTGGCCTCACTCCTCCCTTGGAAGTGACATGCTTTCGAATGCTCCAGGGCCTTGTTGCGTAGGACGGGACCGCAACACGCCTTGCAGGACACCTTGTGAAAGCTGCAGTTCTTCACAAAGTGGTCTTCCAGGTCGAAAAGAGGTCCCTGGAAGTCGCAGCCGTGTTGGGCGTTCAAGCAGCGAACTGTCAAATCCCTTGTCTGGAGGTCTCCGAGGACAAACCGCTTGGTCTCGGCCGGGTCGATGACCGCGTCATCGAGAGGACACTGTGGCCCTGCCTCGGCCTGGATGTGCCCGTAACAGTAGAGACAAAAGGCGTGCAGACAGCCCGTGACTATGGACGTCTGGGAGACTAATCCGCAGAGGTCGCATATCCAGGAGCGAGGCAGTGGCCGCTGGAACGTCAGACGCTTCCAGTCGAGGAAGCTGGAGAACCCTGAGAGTGTAGCTTCTGCCATGTTGGACTGTCTTTTCCTCTGGGAACTTGTGGATCTTGTCTGTTTGCAGATGACCCCTCGTGCAGGCGTTCAGCGGACTCCTTAGCTAGGCCTTGTTTGTGTCCTGTGTAAGAAGAGGATATATTTCCGCATTATCGGGGGAAAGACAGAAGACAGATTGTCAAAATAAACACAGCAAGTCTGGGGCAAGGGAAGACGGGTGCATCTCATAGTAAAGGGATGACTAGAATGGATGCTTCCAGCACAGTTTACAGCAGCCAGCGTCTTCGCTGCTCAAGAATACCGTATTTGGGACGGTGCAAGCATGCTCTGTTGCAGGTTACTGTTGCTTTTTATTCAGTACGCAGGCTGACGTCATTTCTGGGGACATTAATGGAGTGGATTGGCGTGAGCCAAGAAACGACACACCTGTCACGCTGCCATCTTGTTTATTGTTTCTGTGTAAAGAGGATACGAAGAAGGGGAACAAAAACTGCGCGATCTTGGCGCTGGCTACATGGCGCCATCTCGTGACGTTCTATTACACTACGAAAAGTTAGTTATGCATTTAACTTTAAACATCGAGGTCTCAAGCTAAAGATATGAGCGGGCTCATATCTCTAGCTTGTTTGGGCTCTGGTTGGATTTGAACCGATGTACGAACAAACTTCGTTGGGCTCGGGTCGATTCTGAGAACTGCGAAAGCGTGATTCTGGAAACTTCGTCATTTATTTATACACCTATAGTTCACGTTTTGAGCACCGAACCTGGTGAGCAAAGCCGGTTATTTGCAGGTCGTGCATCACTGTACTTCCACATGCCAAAATAGATTAATTTGTGAAATAAAACAAAAATGTTGAAAGGAAATTGTTAAAGAAACTTAGATTCCGAATGCGCGAGTTGCAGTGTTCTCATGTTGGTCTCGAAGATTATTCAGTTTTTTGAAGCACTGTTATTGTGCATGAACAGACATGTATTGGCGACTCGAACAGAAGTTTGTGGTGGCAGGTTCGCTCGTTTGCCTTCTCAAACGAATCGGATATTCACAGCGCCTGGCAGTGTAAAGACGAAGCCGCGAAAGTGGGCTAAAAAACTTGCGATGAAAATCGCCAATACGCCCATGGACCTTGCATGATGGCACGTTAGGATGCTGCTTTACGTCGGCCTTAAATGATTGCATCTTGACGACGCCAACGAATTCTGTAGCGCTCCCCGACTGAAGAAAAAGGCCTTAACATCTGTGAACAAACTGCGCCATATTTTAAGCTCTATCAATCGTTGGCTTTTTTTTTTTTTGTGGAGCGTTGCGATTGGCTTTGCTCAAATACTGCGAAGCAGCAGATAGATGCACAGGTGTGCCACGAGACACAATTAGAGCCACTCGCTGGACAAAACAGCGGACAGGTTGACAAACACTCGAATAATTTGAAGCACACAATTCTTGTTTGTTTTCACACATGGGGTAAATTATATTCTAAATTACATTAACAAGAACTATGCGGAGCGCAAGGTCGTCTCCTTTTCCAAAGATTGTAGTGAAGTCAGAACCATAGAACTCAAAGCAAGATGCCGTGAGGTCTACCCACTATTCTTCAATCAGAGCTGGGCGTTCTGACGTCACCAAAACCCTGGCAAAAGAAGCAGACGAACTTGCGCTCCACATATGACACAAAAAATAAATTATTATGAAATACTAAGCTTGGAAATTATCCAACGTAATAAATTTTTTTCTTTTTGGTAGCTTTTCACCTTAGGTTGAGGGAGTTAGTTCAAGGCTAATGGTAATGTTTAAACAAAACTGATTTAATAGCTTCAGGACGAGTACGAAATTTGAAGAAATGAATACATTGCCACTCTCGGGGGCCGCCTGGTGCTGGCACACCCGCACACACCAATTTCTCCCGCTCGACTCCCCTTTGTCTCCTGTCCCCCCTCTGGTCCCCTCTTCACTTCGAGGTATCGGGTGCCGCCCGCGCCGTCCGGTCCTCCTCGTCGATGGATCCTCTTCAGGGGGCGCCGACATTCCAACCCAGTCTTGGACACGTTTCCACGAAAACGGGGGAACACGCACACCGAAACACAAACGAACACAAGAATTTGCGACCCAGGGGACTGTCAGGCCTCGGGGAGGGGTCCCGTTCGCCTAGAAACCCTCAAGTAGCAGGCCAACACTCGCCAACGGAAAGAGACGAGTTTCCGGAATACGCACTTTGGTGAAACACAAAATACATATACAAACAAAAAACGCGGAAAATACGTGCGCGCGCTAATACCTTTATATCATAATTTGTACAACGTTGCTCATTAAGCCAAGCTCCCGTTACCCCAAAACCATCCAAGAACAGTGATTTCGAAAGAAAATAAAAATGGTCTCGGTGTACATTTGGTAGAAACTAGAACTAATGTC